>JABANP010000384.1:0-52150 GCA_013115135.1 Perkinsus olseni
CGGTATGCTTCGTTCCAGTTACGTATTGCTATGAGTGATTCTTGATTCTGACGAGATATTTTTTTGCCGACATGTAGTTTGCTCAGCGATTTCCGGCATTGTGTTACGTCGCATGAGATCCCTCTTCCGTCCGTGAAGGACACCTCAGCAGAACCAGCTAAACAATTTGCGACGTCGAGGCGATCGGTGCACTTAGCGCTAAATAAACGTCCATGACGCGTGGGCAATTAAGCGTAGAGGATATCCACGCGGTTGTCTTCGGCTCCGATCGTTGACAGCAACGCCGTGCTTCGGCTTGCGCCAGATCTCGAACCTCCCTGACGTCGAGATTGATCGCCGTGCTAACAACTAGACACGTTCTGATTCCCTTATGCGAGTACGGCACAGCTGCTGGACGGGGGTGAGGCATGCGTCACTGCCTATAAAATGTCCATTTTCTGGACACTGCGATGGATCTTGACTTCTGCAGAAGGCGACCAAGCTCTTCTTTCGTTTTTCTCCAGTCGGCTCTCCATGGAAGGCCTGTGATCGACACATATCTCAGGAACTCCTTTGATCCGTTTGCGGCCGTTTTCGGCTAGCCTCCAGCAAACGCGTGTTTCTTGCTGAGCCTCAGCTTCACTCTCGAGCTCCGCCTGCGACCCCTTCTGTGACCGTTCAGCTTTGCTCAGAGCAGCTATTTCCACGTTGAGCCGTGAAGCCGCGTCGCGCACCTGTCGCACCGCTTGTCTTAGTTGGCTCAGGCGCACCACAGGTCTACCTCATTGGATCTCTCTCCCTGGGCGGCCCTCTGCTGTCTGTAGACCTGTGCAGCGATGCCCATCTGGTTCTTCAAAGGCTCGAGCTGTTTTTGGAGCTTCTCTTCCTCCGCCTCCACTCGGCCATAATCACTTTTGAGGCTCGTCACGTTGGCCCCCTGAAATGCGCAAAGGAGTTACAACCAACAAACATAGTCTTTCACTCATTGAAGAAATAATTCAAAGCAGAGGCGAAGCGAAGCAACAGGAACAGAAAGGGCTGCTTCATCTCATACGCCACGAGCGCGGATCGTACCACGGTTCGCAGCATGTCCTCATCTCGTTTCTTGTCCTTGCTCATCATCTCGAAGGAGGACATCAGAGCCTTCACCGCCGACTCCGCCGCTGTCCTCCTAGAACCATAGATTTGCACGCCAACGTGGACTCCAACACTCACTTCTTCAGGAGCTGCTCTTGCCGAACCTTCGCATGCTCGTAACGGTCCGACGCATCCTGCAGTTTACTACGACAATCCGTAGCGGCCTCGTGAGCTCTCTCATACTTCTCCGCGAAGATGGCTTGCTGCTCAGTCAAGTGGTCATAAGTAGCCGTCTGACAAGCGCAACCTTAGTCGAAGCGGCAGAAAGTTCACTATCCAATCCCACAGTGCCACGCGAGGAATATTGAGGGTGGGTTGAATGGGGCGGACCACCGAGCTCGAAAACGGGTTCAGCCATCACTATCCCGAGGGATCTCAAGTTGAGAGTCACAACCTACATCGTTTTTCTCTTCCTTCCTGGAGATGTCATTCCTCTTCTGAAGTTCAGCCAGAATTCTCGCTGCCGTCTCGGACTGGTCCACGGCTTTCTTCAACTTGGCCATAAGAGCACTACGATCCTTCTCAGCATCGGCCACTTCCTTGACCAAGCTCTGACAATCAACAGCATCCTCCCTCCACTCAGTGGTGTGCCACAATCTTCCTCACCTTCACTCGGGACTCGATCATCCCGACTGTGGTGTTGGCCCTGTAAAGTGCCAAGTCCACCTAACAGCAAAATTGTGGCGGTCCGTCCTTTCGCCGCGTATCTTCCGACCGTCCGACCAGAGAGTAACATCAGTCTCTACGTATCAATTCCTTCGAGCTCCACCCGGTATACGTGAAGTGCCGTTCTTTCGCAAAGCTGGAAACCGCGAAAAGTGCGATGGGAAACACGAGATCTGTCTGACATTAGTTGTACTTTCATATCGCGGGTAAAAGTTCAACCAATCAAAAAGACGTATTTTTTCGGGTGTATGTTTTACACAATCGATCCAGTCCGGAGTCTCTACACGTTCTCCGAATTCAGCGCAGCCCACTTCAGAATCCAGCTTCTCAATGAGCTCCTCAGGCATCTTGGCGGCGACTTCCTTCGAGGGGTTTTCCACGAACTTCCGAAGTTCAGTTTGGTCTGGAGTGTCTTCAACCTCTGAGAAAATACGGGTAGTACTCGAAGCTAGACGACTATGCGGCGCACTTGAGTGTCGAAGGCGTCTCGACTGCAGGAAGGATTCTCCGTCAACTCGAGGATCTTCGAGGGCGGCGTCTTCCTCCTGCTCGCTCCCGGGTGACCTGCCGATCATACAAAAACCTCAACCGGGAGCTTCAGCGGCAAAGGTCAGGGGAGGACGAGGAATTACGTCACGTAACTGGTAGACTGACGCTGACACGTAGCTTACGTGTCCCGGTCGCTGTGAGGTGATTGCCTCAAGAAATTACGGGAAATCTTGAAAATGCGATATCGCCGTACCGATTACGAGTCGAAAGTTGATTCCTGGACTACTGCTATGCCTAGCGCAATTGCACGTCGACTAATAGGTGTTCGAAACCGGTGATGACTAATAAGAGATAGTGTAAGGATGAGAGAAAATATGTATTCCCTCTGCCAGTCATTTTCAACAATCACCTTCTGACTGATTATCATTGCAGCGAGAACGAGATCTCGAGCATTGTTCTTCAACCAGTAAGAGCATTCTACAGTAGTGCAGAGTGTAACGAGTGTCAGCTTATCCATGGCGACGACAGCTCACCTAGCAGGGCTGGCCTTCAATAAGGTCTTCGCATGGGCAACTTCCCTCCTTGCCTGCTCCACGAGTCTGTCAGCTTCAGTTGAGGAGGAGTTCGTCATGCTCTGTCGCTGTTCCTCGAGGCTGAACAGCAGCCGGTCAGGTTGAGAGGAGAGTGCAGCGAGGACCTACATCGTCCGGGCCTGTGTCAAGCGGACAATGTCGCCGCTTTTAGCGTTGAATCTGAGAAAAGTCACGACCACCTCAGCGATCCTCCCATCAAAATATGATTAACCAATGGTGCGGTATGGAAATCCTTGGTCACATAAGTACGACCGCCTTACTCTTGCTTGGCTGCTTCTAACTGCTGTTGCACTAGATGGAGCCTTTCCTCAGCCTGCTTCAACTCGCGTGTCTCGATCGCCATCGCCACCCTCCCGAGAGTTGCTGAATGGGCTGCTCAACCCTGCGGCTGCTCTCACCTGGCCTACTGTTCCTCAGCATAGCAGAGTCCACCTGCCTGTCGAGCTCATCCAGCCTCCTCTTGCTCTCCTCGATCTTCGATTGATACTCGGACCTGAGGGCAAGGTACTTTGATGTACTTCTAATTTTGCAGGTGCTCACGTATAGCCGTCCAGCTCGCTGCGCTTCGCCTGAAGTTCCTTCTCCTCGGCCACAGCCTTATTGTGTAGCTCCGACGCGTCACGCGTTTCACTTTCCTGATAGAGATGTGAGATTCCGCCTCAGTGTCGGCGGCACTCAGCACGCAGCCATAAAGGCCCCTACCAGCTTCCTCAGAGCTGCCTCGTGTGCATTAAGGGCCTTGGTAGTGGCTGTCAGAGCCTGCCTGCGTTCAACCAACACCTCTCGTGCTTTCCGGAAGGTCCTGCAGCAGCGCTGAGTACGCAGCTACTTGGCGTGAATATCTCACTCGGCCTTGGACTCGACAGTGTCCCGAACCATCTTCTGCTTCGTCCTAGCATCCTGCAGCACCTTACCGATATGGGCCCCTTCAGAGTTGACTGCCTACAAAATAACACAACCGGTGAAAGGGGAACCATGCGCTCAACTAGAAAGTCTCAGGGCGGCTCAATGAATCAATTTCGAGAATTCGGAATCTAATCTGAATCGTATTTTACATGCTATAGTCAATTGCAAAATCGACTCTGAGTTTACATTTAGTTGAATGACCGGGATCAGCCTCACGGTGGGGAGCACCAGTCGAACGCTAAGCGCTTCATACGGGTTCCATTACCTTCAACTTATTCTCCACATTAGATACAAAGCTGGCCAGATCCTTCAAGCGTTCTTCTTTGGCCTTCAATGCATCCTGGACGAGGCACCGAGAATACTACCCGTCATCATAGCATCGCTCCGCCTAGTACTGTCGCTTTTTGCAGTTCGGCTTCTTTCGCTGTTAGAGACGCTTGAGCCGTTTTGACGTCTGATTTCTGCACAACGACCACCCTTCTCAGTCCTGCAGTTCGTAAGGTTACAGCTTACCGCAGTGTGGACTCTAGTCATCTTTCCTTCGAGCTCGTCCGTGAGCTCCCTGAAATGAACCACGCTCTCGTCAAGAAGCAACGCCGCCATCGATCGACCGCTCGAAGTCGACGGGTCTGCGCCGTTCTATTAGTACCCCATTTTATCCTGGAGCTCACTCTCTCCGTTCGAGTACTGTACCATCTCCTCATCCGTCGACTTAACGCTGAGCTCCAGGTTCCTGATGTTCTGTTGGGCTGCGAGGGCCCTCTGGTAACTGGGAAGTTACAAAAGTAATTGTGGACTTCCGTACGACTGGGCCGTACAGAGTGGAGCAATCAGGGTTGAGAAATGCTGGTGGTGATGCAGTTGAAGGGGTCATAACGCCCTGGAGGCCATGGGTGGATAGCAGTAGAGTCCCGACGAATAGGGACTGTGGAAGCCACATGAGTTGAACGAAGTAAAATGGTGAGTATTAGCTGATGCAGTAGTGAGTAACCGAAATGGAGGGGCACGTCTGAGCTTCAACGCCGACCGTAGAGAGGCCCTTGCTCAGCTCCGCGGGGGCAGCGATCGGTGATGAGAGCCGTAAGTAGGTGCGCAGTTGATATCGCGCGCGCCATCGTGATCAATTAGAAGAGAAGGATCGGCATTCTTCCTTGAGCGTTTCGATCGCTGTTAGTCCATTAGGCTTGCCTTGTCTTTCTGTTGAGAATGCCAGCGGCACAGAAACCAGTAGTGCTTGTAACAGGCGGGAGAGGTCTCGTAGGCAGAGCAATTCAGGATGAGGTGATGCGCTGAGCGGCCGATAGGCGGGCCAGGGTGTGGTAGTGGAGCTCCTTCGTTGTTATCTGTCGAGAGCCCGCGTCCGAAATGTGGGAAGTAGCTCAGTCCGAAGTGATAGAAAGATTGATGCCTGCTCGACTATCCCTGCAGTGGTGCACTTCCTTCCAGGTGGCTAAGTTGAACGCGTCGTCCCCTGGTGGAAATGCCGAGTGGCACTTTGTTCACTCGGGTGATGCAGACCTGCGGGATGGTGACGCTACAGCAGCCCTCTTCGACAGGCAAGCGAGGGCGCCTCTCGATGAAATGGTGAAAGATCCTTTCTCAGAGTGAAGCCAACGCATCTGGTCCATCTGGCGGCCCGTGTCGGAGGCCTCTTCGCCAACATGCAAGACAACCTCGGGTTTTTCGAGGACAACTTGAAGCTCAACAGCAACGTCCTTCGAAGTGCGGCACGAGTTGGGGTAAGCCGATCCATTCTATCATTGTGTGAAGCATTAGCTCAGCAAGTACATCGAGGACTTCGTACGAGAATTACCGCCAAATCGTCAGATTCATCCAGCGCATCTCATTCATCCACGGGTCTTACATCCACGATCCTTTCATCCACGCCCTTTCGTCCAATCATGCTCTAACTCGGCTTCTTCCGCCTATTGCTTCCCGTCCATGTAGCGCACCGAACACGCATTATTAGTGAGCTTCCTGCGAGTCCGGGACGAGAGTGTGGGCCTACTGGTCTTGGTCGGCGTAGCTTACGCCGCATAGGGACGCCGTAGAGAGCTGGTCTTTAGTACGCTTAGAATATTATTAAGATTGTGGTCCTCTGTGGAGGGCGCCTACGAACCTGACTTGGAGCCTGGAATACGCCGGAGGGTGACGGATGAGTTTTTTGTCAAGGTTAAAAACGCCGTATTCTGCTTGAGCACCTGCGTATTTCCGGCAGCCGCGAAATTGCCAATAACAGAAGCGGACCTTCACCAAGGTGAGGCGCTTCGCTCCGCCAGACTTTCTATGAATTTCTCACTAGGGCCGCCACACTTCTCGAATGAAGGCTACGCTTACAGTAAGCGGATGATGGAATGCGAGGTTCGATACTATCGGAAAGCGTAAGAATTCTTCAACCGACTGAAACAAAGGAGCTCATCTTGTAGGTATAATTTACCTAATTGGCTCTGTGTGGTGCCGACTAATATTTACGGCCCGTACGATAACTTCCACCTGGTAAATTCTCACGTTATACCAGCTCTTATTAGAAAGTGCTACGAGGCAAAGGAGAGGGGCGAGGTAGTTTTTTGGCCGAGCGCCTATCCGCAGAAGGGAGGGTGAATCACGATTTGTGATGGTTCGCGGGGTGTGGTGTGCTCAGGCATTCGTGGTGTTGGGCACAGGCAAGCCTCTACGTCAATTCATCTATTCACTGGACATGGCGGTGAGCCCTTGATGCTTCCCTGCTGTTTCTATTCGTCGCCTCTTCAGCGCATCATCCTTCGACTGCTCTTCCAACCGCCGCAAACGGGGGACGTGGACCCCAAAGCTAGCCCCGCCCCGGATATAATCTCGTAATATGCTACTGAGTGGATGCGCGTTTTAAGCTGCCAAAGCAAGGGAGTGTTGCTTGGCGTGGAGCGAGTCATGTCAGGACTGGTCTTGCCGTCTCGACTAGAAGAATCCTCTCGTGAATTTTCTGAGCTCTCAGGGGCAGACTGCCATGGTGTGGTCGTATTGTACGACTCGTATAGGTACATTTGCTGCGGTGATGAGAACTCGGAGGACGGTGAGCTCAGCATCGCCGACGTGGCCAAAAGCATCGCCAGAGCCATGGAATTCCGCGGGGAGCTCAAGGTAATACGATGTGTTTGCGGAGTTGGTGTAAGTCGTGCGTTCTGTGCAGTTTGACGAAACTAAGAGTGATGGTATTTTCCGCAAGACTGCCAGCAACGGGCGACTGAGAAATGAAGTACTGCCAAGTGATTTCAAGTTCACTCCCTTGGACGAGGGAATCGCCGAAACCTGCGAATGGTTTGTGGAGAATCACGAGAAGGCGAGAGTCTGAGCGATGACGTATAGACGATTCCCGGATGGGACACAGTTGTTGATGCATCTGATCATTATTGAGTTCATAGTACAGTGAGGTCCATTTTGATATGCAAATCGCGTTTCACCACGTAAAGGCACGCTTGCATATCGAGATGGGACACTTGACACCCGCGCTCTCCAAATCGATGATGCGGTCGATGAAATGGCTGATCGATATATCAGTGGATCGACGCAGAGCGACACAATTATTGTGTCGCTCTGACGCTCAGCCTTTAACCAACTCGGGCACGACGATGCTTGGCGAGAATGCCCATTATCGAACAGCAGATACTCGAGAATGCGCGAGAACCCTGGCACTTCAATATCAACGATCGCCCTCAATGCGAGGCCGGTTCGGATGAGTGGGGTGCCACCTATATATATGTGAGGGTGATTCACGGAGGCTACCGGCCCCTTGCTTCCTTGAGCGGTTTGCAAACTTTGCGTCGCACGCCAGCGGAGAACCCGAGTCCTTAAAAAGTTGGAGACCTTGTATCGAGATCTCCGACTTGTGGAGGCCTCCGCTTCTCCGCTTACTGAGGGCATCGCCTCTATCACCGGCGCATATGATATGCGGCATATCAATGTCTGAATGTTGAGTGATGATCTACCCATTCAAGGTTGGGGCGAAGTTTGTGGTTGGTTGTCATTCATTGGTTGTCGGCGACTTGGTCAGAGCGGTTCTGTAGTTCATCTGCCATACATAACGGAACTGATTGAATCGCCTCCCGGTGAAGGAAGCGGCAGCGCCCCGAATATTGTACGATGACTCATCGTACCCGAACACGTCGTCGATGAGTCACTACTAGGCTTAGTGTATTGCTGATTCGACCCAGATGCGGAAACGCCGTCTCTCATTTTCAAATCGAGGTGTCAGCAGTCGGCCGAGATTACGAGGGTCTCCTTCCGTGAACCGGCTCAACCGACTGGGCCTCCAGGTTCGACCGCTATTATTGGTGACCACTACTAATGATTCACACTCGTAGCACAACACAAACTAACTTATCTGAATGATGAGTTCTTATAGCTCATCATCTCGAATAATACGAGAAAACGCGACCTAGGTCTCGAAATAGTGGTTTTTCTGACTCACTCTGTCAGAAACTGGGGTCCTAGAGCGGTGGGGCAGACATTGCTGTTAACCTTAGACGTCCCTCGGAGGGACTCACTTCGGCACAAGTTCCCTTGAGAAACTTTGGACCGACCAGGAAAGAGTGATGCAAAAGTTAATAGGCACAAGCGCACCATGACGATGCCTCCCGATGGATTCATTGGCTGGTCCAGAGAATCGCATTCAACGCCACCAACAGGATGAGTAATCGGATTATTGACGGTCGCAGCCCTAAGTCCCACGAAACGTTTGTAAAGACTTGCCTTCGACGTTAATCCAGTAGCTATCATAACCCAGTTGGAGGGACGTTAGATCTGATTCTCGAAGCCTGAAGGTGCTACCGCAATACTCGTTGTGAGCGTATCTGATATCCCCAAGAAGGAAGCACCAGGCTCGGATTCGATGTCGAACATATCGAGGCCGATACAGCCACCTTGAAACAGAACCCTCGTAAACTGGGCATCAGCGTCCACACCAAACTGCACGGTAGACAAACCCAAGAAGAGAGTGTAGATGATGGAGCGGGTCCACATATGAGAGGTTCTGTGGCAGAAGGAGAGAAGGCAGTCTACACAGAATAGTGTGCGTGTGCACCATGCGCAGTGTGGCAACACGATTTGAGGCGGGGTTCAAAGGAAGTCAACAATCCTAAGGGGATTTAAGCGATAACACGGCAGCTTACTAACCTAAGCTCTGTGTAACACGTATAATCATGCACGCAAGTACAAAGCGCATGATAAGGTCAGATGGATATCTGAGCCTAATGTATCAGTAAAGCCTTAACTGTAGAGGAACAGTATGCTGGCAGCACGCATGAGCACATCTCAGCCTGATAGGCCCATGCGTGTAAGGCTCACACTCGCACTATAATGACAACATAGTGACGAGTATAGTGTTCAATATGTAACAGCGACAGCCTGGTTCAGACTGAACCGTTCAGTACTATTCAGCTGTTAGACTATCCTCGCTGCACTTACCTTGTACTGCTACTGTGTATCATTAGTCTCGGGTAATAGTCTGGGCGTTGCACTCGCGTGTTACACTGAGCTTAGCTTAGTAAGCTGCAGATAGAATTATTGCTTAGCCCCTCTCGAGTCTAGCTTTTAACCACTCTTTGAGCCCCGTCCCAAATAGCCATAGGGTGGCCCATCTGGGAAGAATGCTATTCTTCCCTGGAGGGAATTTCCGGAATTCCCGGGAAGAAAGAATCCTCAATCTTCCCGGGAAGAATGGAGTTATTCTTCCCTGAAGCCATATGACCGTTATTCCCGCACAGTGCTCGTGGCTTCGGCGGAACGAGTTACTGAGTTATAGTGCACACTGTAAGCGGAGCGGTCGTCGCGGACGACTCCCCAGCATGATAATGAAAAGCAGATTGGCCTTCCTATAGGATGTGGTGCGCAGCTGCAGCACGCATGAGCACATCTTAGCCTGCTATGTCCGTATATCATACGCAGCTTATACGGTGCGGCAGCGTGTAAGTAGAGCGGTGACCCCTCAGCGGTAGTCAGCGTAATAATGGTAAGCAGATTGAGCTTTACTGAAGGAATCCTACCTATGGGGTGCAGTACAGGTCTCAAGGGCCTCACCTGGTGAGGCTCACCCAGTATGTAGAACTCCCAAACCTCGACTCCCTCCACGACAATAACGTCACCAATGACAAGAACTGGTTCTCAGACTCACAAGAACCCTCCTAAGACTCTAGCGAGCCCTTCCAAGTACACACAACCCTACAAGGTCGACGATCTCAACTAAATCACAATAAATTCATCTATTCGCATTCTACTCAGCTCAACGCTCTCTCGAAATGACAATCTACTCATCTCAATGCCCTCTCTGAAATTCAGAGTCTGAATGACACTCATGTGGTCTGAATTCACACACTCAATTCGTAAAGCTTGGAAACAGTTACTCAGAGACTGCCTGACAAGCTTCAGCCCTCATTACCAGTCTACTCGTCTACAACCCTACCTCGCACTGCCTATTACTACTCCACCAACGTCGTTTATGTAACAACTACTCACTGGAGCACACCTTATGATCAGGTTCTGGGTGAGTTAAGATAGCTCTAGAGATAAGGTCCTTATCTCTAGAGCTATCTCAACTCACCCAGAACAATGCCTCACTACGAAGGGAGGATTCCCTCATAATTCTCGGCTTTTCTCAATATTCAGTTCACCCGCCAAACAGTTGTAACTAGTTCAATACCTAATATCCGCCCTTAACCTTCGCTCTGTGCTGTAGCCAGCTTCTGAGGACACCCCCTGTGTTGCAGTGTCAGCATTGGCTAGGAACGTGTTGTCAATCTTGGATGCTTGATATTATACTTGAGCCAAGTTCAGTCAATTTTGCACGACTCAAATAAGGGCTGCCGAAGTTGAGATTCGTATTGCCATTCTTGAGGTAGACAGACCATTGGGAGGGCATTCTTATTGTTAAACTTGCGTTCTCAGATTTACAGATCCCGCCAGTCAGTTTCAAAAGTGGGAAACGTCGTAAGGAGAACTTCGTCCGGATACTTGTGCGTGTGACATCTCGAACCCCCTCTCCCCCCACACAACGTTGATACAAGTAAAGCCAGAAGGAGAGTTAACTATACTGCAACACACTGTAGCAATGCATCGAAAGGGCCCAGTCTACTTCCACCGACATGTGTCTCAGGTCGAGAGTACTCGGTGCCAGAATCTCCGTACTTCTCGTCCTCAAGCGAGGTGGAGTCCACCTCGATAGTGTCCATCATGGTCGACCAGAGATTTTGCTAGATACACTGAACGGAGCCAGTCGTCGGTGTCCCAAGTGCGGAAGGCAAAAAGCAGTGTCCGGAAGCATGCCACGCAGAGTCTGCGTCGCAGACAATAAAGACAAATGATTTGCTTGGACTTGGGCGCCCTCGGATACTCAGCAACCGAGGTACACGCAGAGTTCTCCGATCCTTCATCTCTACGAGGAGCCGCCGGCCATTCTTGACGGCCAAAGCGCACTATTCGAAGCTCGACTATGGATTCTCCGAGAATCATTCTCGTATACGACATTCACCCGCATTCTACGACGCAGCGGATGGAAGTGTCGTAAAACACCTCGTAGAGTGTTGCAAAAACCGGGAGACCGTAGAAAAACGTATGCAATGGGCCAGAGGAATCCTACACAGTTGTGAGTACCATTCACAGCGAATTGTAGAATACTTCCGCCGTGGGGTTGGTATATACATGGATGGGGTGGCTGTCGGCTTCGATCCCACCGGGGAGAGAGCTGCTACTATGAATACTTGGCAGAATTCTGATCGTCAAGAAGCTACGCGTAATGGGTTCGGGAATACACTCGAATTGAAATTCGTGGGGATTATAGAGCGGGGAGAACTTCTCCCGGAGAAGAAGCTGAGCTCATAATGACTCGAATCATTCGGTATGGGAATGAGCTGCTCATTCCCATACCGAATAATTCAGGTTCCGCCTATTATTCATTCCTCGAGCAGAACGGAATTCCGTGGGCCACGGACCGTGCCACGGTCACCGTGGCTCCAGCGCGGAGCTCAGAGGAGTTCATTGAGCCAGCTCAAACTCCTTTGTGATTGAATCTGTTATTGCTACATGGGGGTCGGTATCTGGACTTCCTTCCTCGCTCTCCCGACCTAGCGGCTATCGAAAATTCCTTCGCAATCCCCAAATCCCGCTTACGCTCTGAAGCCCTTATAGGGGTGCCTGTTCAACTCAAGACGAGTTCATCGACCGTGTGAAACGTATTTATACCACGATCGAGTCGATCCCGTGTCGATCGGATCGACACGGGTAGCTTAATTGACAGCATGAGCAGAGGTTCTGAAACGCCGCGGAGCCTTGCTCGCGCGTTAGTTCGCTATTTTGAGCCTTAGCTGCATGATAGTACCACTGTTCGCTGTATGTCTATATCAATGTTGTTCACCAGTTGGTAGTGTTTGTCTTCTCAATTACTCATCGGGATCTCCGACTTGCCCTATAGCCGCAAGTTACGGATGCGGACATGCATTTGTGGAGTGGGCCCACAGATTTTGATTGTGGTCAAGTGAGCTTAGTCATCCCTCGCGCCCCTCAGTACGTTCCGTCAACGCGTCGTCGAAACTGATCAATTGGTCAACTGATCAGCTAAAATAGTGTGAAGATTGAAAGATAAATAGTGAAATAGAAATAAAAAGTGTGAAGATAAATAAGATTGATCTTGCACTCATTAATTTTTGGTGACCAGTTGATCAGTTGATCAATACCCGAACTCTCCGAACTTTTCAAGAATCAGATCTGGCGTCCCTCCGACTGGGTCATGATAGCTACTGGATTAACGTCGGAGCCAAACCTTTACAAGTGCATCGTGGTATTTGGGGCTGCTACCGTCGAGAATAATTCTGTTGATGACGTTAAATGCGATTCTTTGGATCAGCCAATGAACCCATCTGCAGGCATTGTCATGGTGCGCTCCTGGCAGGAGCCTCCTGCCAATTAGCTTCTGCATCACTCTTTTCTGGTCGGTCCAAAGTTTCTCGACGGAACTTTTGCTGGAGTGAGTCCCTCCGAGGGACGTCTAAGGTGAACAGCAATGTCTGCCCACCGCTGTAGGACCTCAGTTTCTGGCATAGTGAGGCAAAAAAATCATCACTTCGAGACCTAGATCGCGTTTTCTCGTATTATGCGAGATGATGAGCTATACGAACTCATCATTCAGAGAGCCTAGTTTGTGTCGCGCTACGAGTGTGAATCATCAGTAGTGGGCACCGATAATGTACCGTTGTTGGCAACCATGATGATTCAATAACGTAACACTCCCGGATCTGATGCAGATACCTTCTACTGATAATATAGTTGAGTTGGGGATGAGGCTCATCCGATGAGCAAGTTGCTCAGAGCAACTGGACCAGCGATAGAATAACCAAAGCTGTACTCTGATGATGATAGTAGTTGATACGATGGACGGGATGATAACTCGCAGAACACGACTCGAGGCAGTGTCGTTGCAGTTAAGGACTAAACTGCCAACCCTAAGGGTTAAATTCTTGACCGCAACGAGAGTGTCTCAGGATCCCTCTCGCAAGTGCTTTCGCGACAGTGCCTCTGGCAGAGGCCCTCTGCGGTCTTGATGAACAGCATGGCACGATTGAGCGCCATATGTTTCACGAAAAAATTCAATTTTTTCGTGAAATTTTTTTACAATTTTTAAAATTGTAATATTATCGATTTAGTGCACAGCAGCAACGAAATAACGAAGTCTGGCACGGCGGGTTCAACTATAGCACCCAGGGTGGCAGGGACGATAGGCGGGACGGTCCCACTAGGACCTCGATCAACCTCCATAAGAGCAAACCAAACAGATATTCTAAGATGAGTAACTTATGACCACCGTGGTCATCGTGAGCCATCAACTGATCACCACCAACTCATCATGAGTTGGAGCCTCTGACTTGGACGACTGTATTCGTTTCCAGATCTACCGTGGAGGATGTCAGATCAGGCAGCCGGGTCAGCCGGGCCGTTCCGCTGCCTTTTTTACGAAATTCCCCTCACTGAGGGGCCCTCAGTAACCGTTGGCGCCTCACCGATTTGACCTAAGCTTAAAGCCCCACCCGAGTTGGACCACCTTGGAACTCTCACAACTTCTAAGTTCGAAGCCTGGTCCTTGCTATTATCGCTAGGAGACAGGTAGATTGTGCGTTTACACAATCACAAATTTCCAGTAGACCTTGCTACCTACTAAGGCTCAGTAGGTAGCAAAACTTCGATCTTGCAAACTTCGGCTTAGTAACTAAGCTGCACTTCGTAACTCGGTGTGCCTTCACCACAATAGACTCTATACAGTCTAAAAGCCGAAGGCAACACCTTACGCCACCGATTGAGGCCTCTGATGTCACGAGAGACATGCCACCCCCGAGGGACACTAGCCCGAGAACCTGCGTTCATTTATGCGCGGCAACGATGGTTTTGGCTTAGTGCCGTTAACAACGTCCTCAGATCCCAAACATTAACGAGATGCTTGGACTAAGCCTGGTGATCTTGTTTGTATGTGTTTCATGATGGATCGGTTTCGTAATTTACTCGAGCATATCCCGACGTGCCGGACATAGTCGACCGGAGCGAGTGCAAAGTGTCTCAGTGAATGCGTACCTGCTCAAGCTAGGCTAAAGAGCTCGCACCATTCTCGAGGTGTTCGTTGTTGGAATGCCCTGCATGATGGCTACTCTTGCGGCAAGAGTCTTGCCTTAGTCCGACTAAGGCAAGACTCTAGGGCGACTAAGTTAGTCGCCTTCCTATCGAGGAATGTGCTGTCCCCAACCAGGAGCAGAGCCAACGAGTTCGTAGTGTCGTCCACTGAACGGGCCCTCACCAGCGACACATTGCTGAGTATCCGACTCCAGTGACGATTGACCTGTCCCAAACAGGCTTTCTCTCTTCGTGTCGTATGTGGACTTCACTCTGCTTCCTCTCGTTCTACACCATGGGTGCTGCTCCAGCTTCAAGTGTAGAAAGACGGCCCTCATTCCATCCGGAGTTCTACAAGGCTATTGCATTTCCCTGGGTTATTAGGGAGTTTCCATGGTGTTGCTCTGCGCCGCGGTGTCCTAACAGAACTACCTACACCTGGGATTATTACTTCGGCCAGCTTTTGGATATGGGTGTGAGGAACTACATCCTCGGTGGGAACAGGGTTAACCGTGAAAGCAGAATCGAGAGGGTGGAACGACAATTCTACCCTCCCTGGGATATATCCGGGTTCATGTCCCTGAAGCATGAGGTGGATTGTCGAGGCGGGAGAATACTGGCTGATCTGGGCTTATTCTGGTTCCCATCTTGGAAGGAGACTTTGAATAAGACAGCTTTCCTTGAGAGTGTCGCTAAGTTCATCACGGATTATCCCGTCGATGGTTTTATTTTGTGGTTTCCCGGATATAGCCCGGCTACGTGGGAGACTGATATCATTCAGTCCGTAACAGAGTGCTTTAAAGCTATCAAAGAACTCAGGATGGTTACCGGACTTGGGTGAGGTCGACACTGAAGAATCGGAGCCGCTGCTATTTCCGGCGGCTCTCGAGTTGTGGAGATCCCTCATCATCAAATTGCCAGGTTCTCTTCTGAAAAATGGTATCGAGTGAGGGACGCCGGGTTGGGAGGTGTGGCCGACCTAAACTTCACCTACCTATATTCCGATACACCTGAGTTCATCACGAATCGTTTCGCTCGGCAAGTAGTCAGAAATGCCACTGGCAGGTGTGGATAAGGAAACTCTCATTCTAGGCGTAAGTATGGTGTGCTTGACATTGTGTGGACCACAAAGTGTAGCCAGACCGTTAAACAGCAGAACTTTGACCCGTTGCGATCAGTCGCCGTCTGGTTCTATCCGAGCGATGGGTTGCATGCTGCAACTGGTAGCCTAAGGCACCCTACTTGCGGTGGCTTAGGCCCAGCTGGCCCAGTTGAGCTGGGTTGCTCAGTTGCTACAGCTGAGCTGATATGGCCGACTGCTTGGAAATCGTCCTTCTTAGGTATCTCTCCTAACCTCTTTACAACCATACGGCTATTCCAGCGCAATCTTGGATCTCCATGCGAAACCTGATGGATTTGGTGTGGTCACTGACCACTGGTCAGACTTGCAGATGGAACACTCGTTTACTACAACTCTCAAAAGAATGCGAGGGACAAGCTGCTATATGCAAAGAGGGAGGGACTTCATGGCATTTTTCTGGAGGGTGGAAATCTTTGGTTTCAAGACCTGCTTGCGTGGGATGTGCGCTCTCTTTGCTACGCCCTGTCCAAGCTGGCCAAGAGATCAAGATAACCGAAAGTAGTGCGTCGCAGCCTCCGACTCAGAGGGATAGTATCACTCTCCCCCACCCCTGTATCCCTGGGGATCCCAACCTGGGATACAACTCCGCTATCGTCCATAACTTTTTCGATGAAGGGCCTATCAGTCTCACATTCTTTGAAATATTTATGAATTTGATTAACAAGTTTATTTGTTTGATTTGGAGAGGAGTTAGAATAGTGGGCGAACGAATGGGACTCTCATCATAGGAGGCATGGTCCTTAAGCTCTTCGCTGGTGGTAACTGAGACCCTTGATATGAGACTCTGAAAAGCCGATAGCACAGTCTGTGCTGCACAGATGTCTCCTTCGCGTGATGTGCGATCCATATGGAGAAAGTTGGCAATTCGATCCCGAAATCCTGAGAAATTTTAGGTAGCGATTGAGCCGCTCGGATCATTCAGTAGCGAGGACAAGGCTAGTAGCCTTGCCCTCGCGAGTCGCGAGGCGCGACCTATAGTATCCTCCACGGCGCTCTGGACAAATTTGACCACTGCGTCGCACGCAGTGGTCGACGGGAGTGAATGCCATTCACTGAATGGGGCATGTGCCGTGCGGACCTTCGCCACTGCACGAGTACTACTCGTGAGAAGCTACTAGCTTCTCTATGGGTCTGTCGGACTCACTTCAATGCCCTCACCATCCCTTGTCCTCTGTCAGACTCTGACAGTCAGAGCCTCTGACTCAGAGGACTCAGTGATGGCATCGAGCTCCATACGAGGCTCGCATTGCGAGGGTACAGAGACGACCAACATACACGAAGACCGGCACGTATATATCAAAGAAGAGCCGATGCCGGGTGGAGAGTCCTCCAAACCATCATGGGAAGTATTACTCCCGTCCCCGGTCCGGACTACCTGCAACGCAGGCTCTGCATTTCGACGGCTATTTGCCATCGAGCCAAGCTCGACGAGTGTTCATCTCTCGGCCTGACTTGTGGATGTCTGACTCTGACGGCCTGAGACGTGATGTCTCGAAGCCGCATATGTTTGGTCGGCTTAGCCATCGGTTCAGCCATTGAGCCAAAACTCTTGACACGTCTTCGCACTTTCCGTTCTGGAGACCCAGAACTAATCCAACGACGTGATAATCCTTGACGAAGTTCTTGACACTTTACAATGTAAAGTTTACATACAAAAACTGCCTCTTTAAAAGCCTCATTCCAGAAGGTGAACCATAGTTTGCCCAAGTCAGCTAGAATTCTACCGCCCTGAGGGTGTACAGGGATTTGAAGCAGGCAGAGGGCAACATACGGTACAATAGAAGCCGTTCAACTCAGGCTGGACGTCACCGGAATCACCTTCTCAAGAATGGCGACCGTTGGCTTGAGTCAGGCTTAGGACGACGGTGTCAACACGTTGATGCTCCCTACATCAAGAGCATCCGATTGACTTCTAGAACGCTGGCTGATCTCGGGAGAAGATAGAGATTCTCTATTAGAGAATACAACTAGGGACATATACACTTCTTTCTAGCGCCACAGCTAAGAGGAGACGCGCACAGTTAGTGGTCAGTGACCACTACTGGTCACATGGACAGTCTATGATAGACTATGTGACAATGTCACAGTGACATACCATGTCAGACATAGTCGCGTCCCGATAGTTATCAATCGTTACAGGTCGACGACCTGAGGTCGTTGCATTTATGGTTTCAAACCCATCGTCGCTAAACTTGAGCTACTGAAGTATGTACGCGTGCGTAGGGACACTCCGCACGAACCGCCCGACGAACGAATCGTGCTATCATCGAGCTTTCAGCCGGCTAGCACGGATAAGTTATCCGGGATAACGAGGGTGATCTCTTACTGATTCAATAGAAGCGAGTTGAAGAACCATCAATGGGGTTGATAAAAACGCCTCCACCAGTTTATGGGGATCTGTCCACCAGTTTATGTCTAGACATCAGCTCCTACTGGGACGCCAGCGTCTCGTGGTGACGTGTCTGTTACGCCCCGTTCCTGCTTATGCGTGCAGAGTAGTCTGGACATTAGCTTTGTTTCATAGGATCCTTCCCATAAGCTCCCTCTGGCCTTAGGTTCCCCGTATGAGTAAGAATATATCAACAGTGTCCACCGTAGGTACGCAAGTGTCACGTAAAATTGCCTTGAGTGGGCAAAATAGACGCGCTTTTGTCTCATGAGATACTAGTAATGTCACACTACGGGACAACAGGCGCTAGTGTCTCGGTCCGAGACTCTCGGATTAACGGCTCTGATGATTAGCTCGATAGTAACCAGTGGTCCTTCCTCCACGCCAGCCAGGGCACGGAGCATGCATGTGAAGTTCACATTGTTAACCTGTGTATCCTGCCTTGGAGTTGTGACGTATCGCCATCGTGCTCCACTCAACATTTCGGGAGGAGTGCAATATCTTGGACATGAAGCTAGCAAGACTGACTCATCCTCGAGTATCGAAGCACGCGCAAGCCTCGAGCTAAGCTTAGAATACAGGCTGTATTCTCAGCTTATCGCAAATCAGTGAGTCCAAGAGATTGGTGATTTAATCTATCAAGCGCAAGAATTTGACCTATTTAGACTTATCACCCACCGCTATTGAGCAACTTAGCCTATCGATGTTTGACCTGCGTTGGACAGGTGATTTCTCGTCGTGCCGCATGTTAGCCCCTATCAGCCTGCTATCCTTGTACATCCTTGGCTCCGCTACACCTTCGGGCGTGGGAGGGGGTACCATGTGTACCTCTACGGAGTTCTACAAGGAGCTTTTTACCCCATGGATTTACAAGCAGACGCCTTGGTGTGACGGATGTCCCACGTGTGGCAACTATACCTGGGATTACTACTTCAATTACACCGTGGACATGGGTGTTAGAAACTATATGCTTCACGGTTACATTATCAACCGCTCGAGTGAACTCACGACCACTGATTTTTTTGCGCCCCCCTGGGACAAACATGGGTTCATGTTTTTGAGACGGCGAGTGAACAGTCAAGGCGGGAGAATACTAGCCCACTTGAGGGGTTTCTGGTTCTCATCTTGGGAGGAGACGTTCAACAAGACAGCCTTTGTCGAGAGTGTCAAGAATTTCACCAAATACTTCCCCGTCGATGGCTTTATTCTTGGCTTCCCAAGTGGGGAGCGTGAATCCTGGCAGACTGACTTCGCTCAGGCTATGAAGGAGTGTTTCGAAGCCATGAAGGAACTAAAGATGGTCAGCGGCCTCAGGTGAGATCGACTGTCGGACTTTGGCATTGAGGAATCGCAGACGCCTCGTCTTCTTGAACTCTATCTCCAAGATCGCTCGACTCGAGCGACTCGAGTCGAGTCACTCGACGGACTCGGAGTCCGTGTCTAGGGCATTTCCAAGTATGCTGTCAGTTTCCCATCGAGATATTGGCATAGGGTAGAGGCCGCCGGAATGGGAAGTATCGCAGACCTCAACTTCGTCTCCCTATCCCCGTCCGACCCGGACTTCATCACAGATTGTTATGCTAAGAGGGTCATAAAGAACGCCACTTTGGCAGGCGTGAAGAAGGAAACTCTTGTCCTTGGCGTAAGTAGCTGCGTCGGCTTAGGAGATGATGTATTCTGGATCCGTTATCATTACCGACCGTATCTTTCGGAACTTCTGGAAGCCTTCGGGACTCATTGAGCCGAAGGCACAATTTTCGGCTTTCGTTCAACGAGTCATTGGGCCAATGACACTATCTGAGCCATTGTATTCGACAGTAGAATTTCAACCGCTGTGATGAAAGTATCTTCCTCTCAGATATCGGTCTCAGCCTACCCCCGTGCTCAAGGATATTCGACCGCAATACTCGATTATCATGCGGATCCCAAAGGCGATGGTGTGATAAAATTATCGGGTGGAAACATCTACTTCAACTCTCAAAAGCGTGCTACAGACAAGCTCTTGTTGGCAGAGAGGTTTGGACTACATGGCATTTATCTTGGGGCGGGTTTCTTTTTTTTCCAAGACCTGCTTCCATGGGATAAGCGCTCCCTCTTCTATGCCTTGGCTCGAAGGGCTTAACCTAGGCGTAATGCGTCTGGGGTATACACGCTCTATTTGACCTATTTATTGCTAGCACTGATCGATGATCAGCAGTGCTTATTCAGCACGTTACTATGGATGATCTCTCGTGGGAAGTTGTGTGCCACATTCATGGTGGTCGGCATGATGCCGGCGTTGGTCCGACGGCACCGGGTGATAACGCCGACGGCATCGGTTGGTAATGCCAACTCGGTATTTTTCAGGGTGTCTCGCAAATACTATTTGTGTGCAGCATTGGGCGCGTCTGCTTTGCTCGGGCCGAGCAATGGCCGTTTTCATTAGTCAACTCAGTATAGAGGCCGTAGAAGGTCCAGCGTTGGTGTCTTCCCTACTCCCCTCTTCAAGTTAGTCTTTCCTTGGGATCTTTATAGCTATGAGTTCAGTCCAGGGGGGGGGCGTAAATCCCACATTGACTCAACTCAAAAAACTTGTTTCACTGGGTCCTCTTCAAGGCGAGGGTTGAAGAGTTTATGTATTTGCATAGTTGATCGATAGGTGTCGAACTTCGACAGTCGAAGTGTGGCCCATGTGGGCAACTCAAGTTTTCAAGTGCATCACTCTCGGTCTCCTCGGTATCGATGCATGTCTAGCTCAAGGGTTTCGTTGCCACACTAATATAGACGTCTGAGTCACTGCGGGGAAGGTTCAGCAAGAATTGTATTCTCGAGTGTAAAATGTGTGCACCTCGAGCTTCGGGGCCCGAAGTACTGCAAGTTTTCCAGGTCACATCACGTGATAAAGTCGATTACCACTTCGCGGTTCTCGCGATTATCATCTCGTGCTTAACGCCATTTCGCGATTAATAGGTGCATCTCCAATCTTCCCTTCTTTCGATAAAACGGTAAAAAGGCAAATTTCCTGCTATTTTCCGGGAGTTTCCGGAAAATTTATCGTTGTGGGGCCAAGTTGCCACTATTCGAAAAATGTAGACACCTGACGTCATTTGCGTCAGCCTCCGAGACGAGCCGCTCACCGCGGTCACACATCTCCCACCTCCAGTTCAAAGATGGTTCAATTCTCTCTTCTGAAACCCCTAACTACGGGGACTGGGAGTCGGGGCGGTGGCCACGACGGACCTGCAGGCGGTGAGGGCGAGAAGGAGCTACGCCGAATGCCCTTCCTGTGGCCTTGCGCCAACAGTTCCTGCGTTTGGCTGCGTACAGCGGGTACACAACCCAAGTCCCGTAGAACCGGATTCCGTCACGGAATTTCTATGGCAAGGCGGGAGCGTCCGTGCGAAGACAAACGCAACGAAGCCGGACGTACCAGAGGAGTCCCAAACTCCCGGCTTACCTGTTCGCGGGTGCTGCTTTTACCTTGGAAACTTGCTGTGCAAGTCGTGGAATTAGACTAGATGCGTGACTGTTGCTGTACGCGGACTTAGTATGGTACCAACTTGTTACCTTGTGATTCTTCAGCATTTTACATTAGCTGTAGCACGCAAGTACAAGATAGATTGGTGCAATACCTCTTGTTGATCCCTTTGTTATTATCACTACCACAAGCTACATCACCAAGGTGTTGGGTTGACTATGAGAGCGACCAGGAGCAACAATCATCCGAGAAAGAACTCCCCCTCCAAGCAGAAGCCTGCAACTTCGAGTTCGGCGACTCCCCCGCCGATTGTCGAGGAGACACGAGGCTCCCCCCAAGGCCCCCCAGTGATACAGCAGACGCCTTCCGAGGCCACCCCTTCCCCCTTGAGACCCAAAGACTATGAGGATGCCCGTAAAGATGCAAGGAAGGAGGCTGACCTCATGAGCAAGTTCAAGGGGACTGATGATCCACGAGGTCTGGACGGCTTTCTCTCCCAGCTCAATGTGAGGTTGAGGTTGAATGGTTGGGTCACAGGCTCGCCTCAGTCCTATTATCTCCTTGTGAATTCGTTAGATTCTGAGGTAGTCGAAGAGATCTTCGTCAACACTGCTGAGTCTCTTCTTCAAGTTCAACGTACTCCCGAATGGTTCGAGCACGCCTTCAACGACACACTGACTGAATTGTACGTTAATTACTATGACCCTTCCATGCGAACTCTCCTCCTTGCCAAATGGCAGCAGACTCAGCAAGCCCACACCCAGTCCTTCGAGGAGTACCTCAAGGAATTAGAGAGACAGCGAGTACTGTTGAAGCACAACAAACACCATATCTCTGATCAAGATCTAGTTGAGAAGCTGTTGCTGACCACAACATCGCCTTACAAGGATTGGGTTGCAGAGTGGGTTGCTGAGGAGAGAGAACCGAAGGAGGTGGTGAGGTTACTGAGGAACCGTGCCCGAGCTACTGTAGCTCAGAATATGTTCAAGTCCAGCACTGAGACTCTGGCTGGTATTAACGCCTCCGACAGGAATCACCAAGAAACCGATGCTACCAACAACAACGCCGATGTTGCTACTGGGTCTACTCCACGCCGTGTTAACTACAAGGTCCTGAGAGAAAATAACCGCTGTTGCCGATGCTTTCGTGTTGGCCATATCAGTAGCGTCTGTGAAGCCCCAGAACCGGTGTCGTTATCAAGTAGGTGTCTGTCCTGTGGAGGCTCCCATGAGACTTCATTATGTCGTCTGTCACAGAAGGTTGGGGTACAGAATCTCCAGTGTCGTCGATGCAAGGCCACAGGTCATGTCGCTCACATCTGCAGAGGAGTGAAGGTTGCCAACAAGGCTCCATCGACTCCAGCCTCTGGTCTCTCAACAACGAAAGATGACCCACCTGAAGGACCTTTGACGAAGACCTCAACCAGCACTCAACAACAAGATGATAAACAAGATCCTAAGGTCCACCCGCTAAGCATGCTCTCTGAAATGGACACTGGCACTGACCCCCTCTATACTGAGATAAGGTTCGTAGCAATGAGACCCCTGAAGTGTACGGCTATGATCGATACCGGTGCTGCGAGGGTCTATGTTCGTCAGAGTCTGACCAAGTCCTTGGAGGAGGCTGGTGCGGTGGCAGAGTCACGACAGGTGAACCGTCGCATTGTTCTCGCCGATGGTCACGAGGCCTTTGCCACTAAGGAGATCACCTTCTATGTCGAGCTCCCCAAGGGTCGTCATGTCTGCTTAAGTGCACTCGAATTGCCGACGTTGACGTCCGAAATGATCATCGGACTAAGCGGACTTCGACTGATGGACATGGCTATATGCGTGTCTCCTACTACTACTGTGCTCAGGTGCGATGCATCATCCCAAGATCAAGCGGCGAAGGGCAGTCAAGATCATGTTAACCACGTTGCCCAAGAGCTAAGCGACTCCGATGACGAAGACCACTACATTGACGATGACGACTCAGACAAAGGCCCTATCTTCTTATGCAGTCTCCAGCCCAGTGAAGACCATGATAATGATGATGATTGTGATCCTGTTAAGAAATGTTTCACTGGCTATACGGTAGATTGTTCACCCCAGGCTTTGAATGGCGACTCTGGTAGTGAGACTAGTGTAACTCGTTATACGTTCAATCTCCCGTGGCTCAGCAATAAGCGCCCAGAGACTTTTCGTCTGAGCGATGTACCGAATGTTGTTAAGCGTGATGAGAGGCTCATTAGATCGTTAAAACGCAATAATTGTTATGATTGCTATAAGAAGCTTATTGATGATTATCTCGCTAAAGATATTATCCGTAAGACGGACGTCTCGGGCGTGAAGTTGTTGTTGCCACACTTTGCTGTACTCAAGGATAGTCTCACTACTCCTTGCAGACCAGTATTTGATGGTCGTATCTTTCAGAACCTGCTGTCGAAAGGTGATGTTGGGCCTATTTCTTGTACGCCCAGCCTACTCGCTATGAGATGTTATAAGTATGTTACCTTACTAGATTCTCATAGAGCTTTTCTGATGATACAGCTCTCTGAAGCCTCAAAGCCTTGGGTCCCCTTCTACTTCGAAGGAGCATATTATCAGTTTAATCGCGTAGTTATGGGTCTTCCGCCGTCTCCCGCTATACTTCGTTATTGCACTTCTGAAAGGGTATCAGAGGTTCATAGTCGTACGGCCGTCACCCATGACTACTCTGTTGTTGATTATGTTGATGATCTAGTAGTTGGAAGCAATGACTCTACCACTAGGGATACTGTGGTTGTAGAAACTAGATCAGTCTTCGGCTCTCACGGGTTCTGGCTAGATCCTGCCAAGGAATGCCAGGAGGGCCACAGTGGTCGTGTTAAGGCTTTCGGAATGCTGTGGGATGGTCCTACTGATAGTCTTCAAGTTACGCCTATACGTGAGTTACCGTCTCCGGTCTTTCAGCATGTTGACCCTCCCATCAATTTAGAGTCGAGTGATGTCCCTAATCTCAGCTCAAATGACTTCCAGTCCGTCTCTCCCCTAACCCTTCGACAAGCGTTATCGTGGCTTGCCAGCATTTATGACCCACTTGGAACCGTCGCTGAAACCGTGCTCCGTGGCAAACTCGTACTTCGTTATGCTCATCGGTGTGGTATCACCTTCGATCAACTACTACCAGGCCCATTGTATCGTGAATTATACAAAGTCTACCAAGCCCTCAAGAGCCCCAAGCCTGTACCTCGATTAGTTGATCATCAAGCTCTACATGTCTTCGTCGATAGCTCCAGCTATGCTCATGGATGCTCTGTTCTCGACAGTAACATGAACAGGGTATATGCTAAGGCGATGCTACACGAGTTACCACATTTCCCATGGACCATTGTGCGCAAGGAACTGCTATCCTTAAGATATGGTCTCAGCTTCGTCAAGCAACAAGTACTTCCTAGTCTCCCCAAGCAGGAAGCATCTCGGGAGTTGTACGTCTACACCGACAATTCTGCCAACTTCCAACGTGTCAGGAAGGCTCTGCGAGATGGCGCTCCGTCACCAGATCTACCAGCATGGGAAAGGACATGTATTGCCTCTATCATCGAGTTGGCCAATGACTTACATCTTACCCTGCGATTCATCCCAGGACCGTTGAACCCCGCTGACTGCTTATCAAGAGGCTCAAGTGATGGCGTCGATTATCAGTGCCTAAGAACGACTATTACGGCAATGAACGAGGGTAAGGTTGACCCCCTACAGATTCCAGTGGCCTTAACGGCTACAGGTAATGCATCTCCTCTCTTGTCCCATCTCAAGAACCAGTGCTCTGCTACTGAGATCGCCGATGTCTTGGAGAGAATCCGTCGAGCTCAAGAGAGGGACGACGAGGTTGCACACATCAAGCTGGCCATCGATCACAATGACAATCGTTACAAGGATATGTACCACGTTATCCACGACAAGAACGGTGAAGTACTGGTGAAGAAGCATCCGATCATCGCCGACCATGTCCAAGTCTATGTCCCTCAGAGCTGCAGAAGAAGTCTGGTTGATCGTATCCACACTGTCTACGGTCATGTTGGTACATCGAAGTTACCAGGGTTGCTTAGCAGAGACTTCTACTGGCCCGGGTTATCTGGTGATGCTCGACGTTATGCCAAGAACTGTGCTACCTGCGTGAAGTTTAAGGGCTCGTGTTTGTTGCGCGCCGGAGGATTGGGGACAGTTCCCGCCAAGAGTCCTATATGCATGGAAATGGTGGGAGCTGACCTTATAGGTCCCTTCGTTTCTCCATCTCTAGCTGATGATCCAGAGCACAAGGTTGAGTACGCCCTAGTCTTAGTCGATTCAGCATCGAAATTTATCGTCGCCAAACCTCTGTTCAGCAGTGATACTGATTCTACTTTGGAGACGATGGTGGATTGTTTCTTCGCCGTGGGATTCCCATCCCTAATAATAAGTGATGGGGATGGAAGATTCCTATCAAAGGTTGGAGTAGCTGCCCAGAAGCTCTTCCAGTGGAATTGGAAATCCTTACCTGCTCATGCGTCTCCATTGAACTCCTGGCAAGAAATACCCCATCGACTGTTGAACAGTATCATGCGAGCTATTATCGATGGTTCCGGGTTGCAGCTCCGTGATTGGTATCGTCTACTACCCTGTGCAGTATGGGCTTACAACAATGGAGATGCACCCGTTAAACGCCAAATCGCGTTAATCACGATGTGATAAACGCGAAAAACGCGAAGTGATAATCGACTTTATCACATCGCGAAAAACGCTTCTGAAAACCGCCTTTTCGCGAAAATCACGAAACGTATATCGCGTTATTTCATGTTATGTGATATATCGCGTTATCGCGTTCTATTCACAACCGAGACCTGGTGGTAGCTGTGGTTTTCGCATATATCGTATATATGATATATGCAACTTCCGCGGTTCGAACCAGGATCCTTCTCGTGAAAGTCTATAATCTTCCCCAACTCGCCTGCACCACCTCCTTTGAATGCAGTATCTACCCCCATATCTACCCCGGTTGAACACTCCCATAAGGTCACCGGCTAGGCCTGTCCTGAATGCTGCCGAAAATGCCTTCAACCGCCGCCATGCTTCGATCCCGCAGTGATGTGGAGCGAGCATTAGGATCTCTGAAACGTTTTGATATTTTCTACCCTAAGAGGAGGGGTGGGCTGCCTCCCAGGCCAGTGTGTGCGTGCCGAATTCTG
This sequence comes from Perkinsus olseni, assembly GCA_013115135.1. Taxonomy (NCBI): domain Eukaryota; phylum Perkinsozoa; order Perkinsida; family Perkinsidae; genus Perkinsus; species Perkinsus olseni. The sequence continues at coordinate 26,560 of JABANP010000384.1, forward strand.
GTGAATTTAGATTTGGGTATCATGAGCAAACAGGTAAAGGAGTAGCCCCCTAATATTTTTCTCTTTTTCGCTCCCAACCGGTTGAGTTTATCTGAGTTCGGGTGTGATCTGATTACGATATCGCAGAACGCGATATGACATCGCGCAAAGCTCCGTGATGTGTTAATCGCGAATGCGTTTTTCGCGATTTATCTCTTTTCTCGCGATTTTTCGCGAAGTAAAATTCGTGATGTGTTTTTCGCTAGCGTTTTTCACTACGCGGGTGCATCTCCAATGTTCCGAGCGATGAGAACTGCCCGGTAGCCCCTGCTGATCTCTTCTTCCATCATGGTGCTACTGCTCCCAGCTCCTTGCAGCCGCGTCGATTATCGGAACAAGCTGCTCAGTGGTCAAGTGTTCTACAAGGATTCCCAGCGTCTCTGCAACGTGATGTTGTCCAATCTATGGTCAAGAACATGGAGCGAGTCTACGCATCTACCTTTGATATCTATACTATCCACAACTATGTTCTCAGGAATAAGAGTGAGGCGTCACTAGCACGCCAGCCTGGTCGACGCGTTCCTGAGCTACGCGAGGGGCAGCACGTGATGCTTGTGCGGCACCAGAGGCGCAAGTTGGATCCTCTGATGACTGGTCCCTTTCGTATATGTGGAATTGTTACCAAGTATTTGGTTGAGCTCGAGGACAAGGACCAGAAGAAGCTGGGAAGACATTTTGTTGGGAATTTACGACTACTTCCTGATGATGCTGATATTCCCTTAGCCACGGCTACTAGCACGGATTTGCAGTGAGGTGTAGTGGGTTAGACTGGCTTGGCTGCGTCTATGCTTCTTCGAGGTAAGGTGTTGAGACCAGACAAGTCTTGAGCTTCGATAGAGTATTGATATTCGTCACATCATTATGAGTTGTTAAATCGTATCCGTCATTATCAGTTTTGTTATTCGGTAGTGCCTCCAGTAGTGACGTAAAGTCTATGTTAGCGATCAGTGACTGTTTCTGGCCCTGGCCGGAGTGTTGCTGTACGCGGACTTAGTATGGTACCAACTTGTTACCTTGTGATTCTTCAGCATTTTACATTAGCTGTAGCACGCAAGTACAAGATAGATTGGTGCAATACCTCTTGTTGATCCCTTTGTTATTATCACTACCACAAGCTACATCACCAAGGTGTTGGGTTGACTATGAGAGCGACCAGGAGCAACATGACGCACCATACGTCTCGAAGATACTTCTCAACCTTAGTTCCACTCTGACGCCCGAGGGCAATATTCTCAACTGGCAAACCCTGACGGAGGACAATGAGCCTCATTGCATGAGAGCACCCGATCTACGCACTGTATGTAAAGCGCAGCGTGCAACGTTTTGAGGAGTGTTGCAAAGGCCATACGGAAGCTGCCGGGGAAGGCACTCGTGGTTTTTGATGGTGAGCAGTGGAATAGATGATTCTGATGCCAGGCTGTTTGCGGAGAGCCACTAAATGGCTCTTAAATTGTCCGCAAATTTTCCCGAGACGAGCCAACAGTTGGCTGCCAACTCATCGATACGAAGTAACGCTACTGTTCCCAGGAGGAACATGACCCCATGTTGACAAGATACGCTGTCGATAACGAGGGGTTGCTGTTCAATAGTAAGTGCATGGCACAAAGTGGTTGTCCGTTGCGCAGAAGCTTAGCGGACGATCGCGGAGCCAACGAGATCCAGACCTCTGCTCGGGTATCCAATGCTGGCTAGCAAGGAAAATTGGACTTGGCCCTGACGCAACTTAAAGGGCGTAATGGGGAGTACGTCTTGTACTAGAAGAGAGGAGGAGACCCGGGGCTAGTCACGTCGCCCTCTATGCTGAGGCGCAGACCAGCCACTGTATGCCGAGTCGCGCGGCTATGACGCTATATCTTGAAGACACATTGATCGGCTCACGCAAAGGCTGCAGAGCCGCTCAGATTGGGATACTAGAAGGAAAGAGAGGGGACTAGGGGCTAGTCACGTCCTCCACTATGGCGAGGCGCAGACCAGCCACCGGGAGTCCTGCGGCTATGACCGCATTATCTTCAAGACAAATTGATCGACTCGCGCAGAGGCTGCAGGGTCGATCGAATCGTTACCGAGAAAACATGAAGACAAACTGACAGACGAAAGGTGGCTCGGGTTCACGCGTTTAGCAGAACCGCCTCCCTTTCGTCGAGGAAGATATACCGCGGTAGTACCGCGACAGTACTAGAATATTACACCCTGTCCACGATCAGGATTTACGAGAAGGTGAATCCGTCCTGGCTAGCGCTCTAGCCAACGCTGCTAGCACACAAATATTGTCCCCTTTCGCGCCGGTTTCACCGTCGATAAAACCCTGCGGGATTTACCTCAGTAGGACAATCACAAATCTGAAGTAGAACCCCACGGTATGGAAATGAAGCATCCGAGCGATGCTGCTTGTGCGTAGTTTGTGATTCCGACAAACGCGCCACTGAACCCGAAAAACTCTCGAGAGATGCTCTTGGAAGGGGCACCGAGCTTACCATTGGTAAGCTCCGAGCTTGGTGAGTTACCAAGCTCTCGTCCGGAGATTCACGACATGTTGAGGGCACCAGCATGAAATGAAAGTGCTGGAAAAGCGCCGACTTAATCCCGACGACAGGGCCAAATTGACAAGCGGAACCTTCTTAGGAAGTAGAGACAACATCTACTCGATTGCTGTATCCTGATATACTGGTACATGACAACCCACTCGCTGATCAACTGGTGCACAATCCTTAGCAACCATTTCCACAACCCCGCTGGCCTCAGGCGAGGGACCGCTGGACTCGCCACTGCTCGTAGCGCTGCCCTCGAAGGTGGAGGTGGTGTCACCCAAGTCTGGCTCGTCGAACTGCAGGTAACCATCGAGCTTCCATCTCTCAGCCTGACTAAGATCCTGCGTCTGAGTGAACTCGGGAGTGTCTCGAATCCGTATATGCTTGGTCGGCTTAGCCACCTTAGGGCGATCGACTTTCACTCGTTTCCGCACTTGGCCTTCCTTCCGGACAGTCGGGGGCATCATCATCAAATACTGCCGCCTTGTATGTGAATATGCGATCTCAATTGGCAGCAGTGAACTGTCAGCCAGCGGCCCTACCTTCAGGAACGATCTACAGACAGCTCTATCACGAGCAAACGGCTTCAGTAACACCGCGCAACGCCCGCAGGGGTAGTGGGGCAACACGTGATCAACCACATGGCCGACGGCCATGTGTAGCGTAGAGCATTCCGGGATGTGGATCAAAAGCGTGGCACCACTGCAATGCGGTGACCGCATGCGTCTCGGGGATTCCTCGGCCATTCAAATGGAGGAAGGCCGGACGGCCGAGATCGAGCGGCGTTCCCTGCGAGAGGTCCACGTACTGGGACGAGCTGCAGACCTTCTCCACAGTGGAAGCAACTTCCTCCTGAGTTGCACATTGCTGCCGTAGTTGTCGGAAACGGACCAGCGTGGAGAGAGAGAGCCCCTCGGGACCGACAAAGCTGCACCGCGTAGGACTGGGCGTACCAACGCATTGATGGCCTATCTCACATGGACTAGAGCATGAGAAGACTAGAGATAAGACTAGGATAAGCATGAGAAGCACAGGTCAACGTACGGTACAATAGAAGCTTCTCAACTCTGGCTAGACGTCGACAGAATCACTTTCTCAACAATAGCGAGCGTTGGCGTGAGTCAGGCTGAGGACGACACTGTCGCCACGACAGTGTCGACACGTTGATGCTCCCTACATCTAGATTATCCGATTGACTTCTAGATTCTAGAGTTCTGAACTCCGGTTGATCTCGGGAAAAGATGGAGAATACAACTGAGGATACATACACTTCTCTCTATCGCCATAGCTGAGAGGAGACACGCGCAGTCAGTAGTCAGTGTCACAGAACACTGACTCAGTGACCACTACTGGGCACATAGACTATGTGACATACTATGTCAGACATGGTCCCGTCCCGATAGTTATGAATCGCTACGGGCAAAGGGGACCGTTAAGGCAACCGTAGCTAAACTTGAGCTACTAAAGTATGTACGCGTGCGTAGGGACACTCCGCACGAACCGCTCGACGAACGAATCGCGCTATCATCGAGCTTTCAACTGGCTAGCGCGGATAACGACTCGTTATTAACGAGGGTCATATTCCACGGATACAATACAGGCGAGTTGAAGAACCCCGAACGATTGACCAATCAATGGGTGGGAGCGACCCCACCAGCTTACGGAGATCAGAACAAATCCTGATGAGGCAAGTCTCATAACCCTAGACACCAGCTGCTACTGGGAAACTAGTGTCCCGTGGTGTGATATATAGCTTAGTAAGCTAAGCTTAGTATAGCACGTATACTCATGCCCGCGAGTGCAAAGCGCAGAATGAGATTAGACGGTTATCTGATGCTAATGGTACGCAGTAGCAGTAAAGGTAAGTGTAGCGATGATAGTCTAACAGCTGAATAGTACTCAACCTGCCAGGTTGAGTTCGGGTTAAAGTTCAACCGTTGAACCAGGCTGTAGCTGTTACATAGCGTATACTATAGTCGTCACTATGTTGTCACTATAGTGCACTAGTAGTGACACTGCTAGTGTCACACTACGGGACAACAGGCGCCAATATCCTAGATTAACGTCTCTAATGATTAGCCCGATAGTAACCAGCGGTCCTTCCTCCACATCAGTCAGGGCACTGAGCATGCGTGTGAACTTGCGTATGCTCCATTTGATTTGTGACATATCGTCCTCGTGCTCCACTTCACATTCCGAGAGAAATGCAATATTTTAGACATGAAGCTCAGCTTCAGAAGCTAGCAACATGGACTCTTCCTCGATTATCGACGCACGCGCAAGCCTCGAGCTAAGTTTAGAATACAGGCTGTATGTTCAGCTTGTCACAAATCTGCGAGTCCAAGAGATTAGTGGTTTGATTTATCAAGCGCAGGAGATTTTCAGCTAGTTCCACTAGCTGTGCCTTTGTGGCTCCTTCACGGTAGAGGCCGTGCCCGAAAATGCAACATATCGTACGGATAGGCATTCCGTTGATGCGCTTGGACTGTCGTCGACAGGCTGTCGACCTAGCTGGACTTTCCCGAATCACCCACTGCTGTTGAGCCTAGCGATGCTCGACCTGCGTTGGATAGGTATTTTCTCGTTGTGCCGCATGCTCATCCCTATCACTCTGCTATCCTTATACATCCTCGGCTCTGCTACACCTTCGGGTATGGAAAAGTTTATCACTTGTACCTCGACGGAATTCTATAAGGAGGTTTCTACCCCATGGGCTTACAAGCAAACGCCTGAGTGTAGCGGATGTCCCTCTTGTGGCAACTATACCTGGGATTACTACTTCAATTACACACTGAGCATGGGTGTTAGAAACTACAAGCTTCGCGGTTACCTTATAAATCGTGAGAGTAAACTCACAACTACTGAATTTTTTGCGCCTCCCTGGAACAAACATGGGTTCATGTCTTTGAGGAGGCGAGTGAACAGTCAAGGCGGCAGAATACTAGCCGACTTGCAGGACTTCGGGTTCTCATCTCCTCATCGTGAGGGAACGTTCGACAAGACAGTCTTTGTCGAGAGTGTTAAGAATTTCACCAAGGACTATCCCGTCGATGGCTTCATTGTTGGCTTACCGTTACGGGACCCTAAATACTGGAAGACTGGCACCATTCAGGCTATGAAGGAGTGTTTTGAAGCTATCAAAGAACTAAAGTTGGTTAGCGGATTCAGGTGAGACGGACTGTCGGGCTTCGGAACTGAGGGATCGCAGGCGCTGTGCCTTCTCGAACTCTATCCCCAAGATCGCTCGAGTCCGTGTCTAAAGCATTTCCAAGTATGCTGTCAGTTTCGCATCGATACGTTCGCAAAGGGTAGAGGCCGCCGCATTGGGAAGTATCGCAGACCTCAACTTCGTCGATCTAGCCCCGTCTGACCCGGACTTCATCACAGATTGTTATGCTAAGAGGGCCATAAACAACGCCACTTTGGCAGGCGTGAAGAAGGAAACTATTGTCCTCGGCGTAAGTGGCTGCGTCGGCTTAGGAGACGACGGATTCTAGGTCCATTATTATTGTCGATCGTATCTTCTGGAACGCTGGAGACCCGAACTCATTGAGCCAAAGACAAGATCTTAGGCTTTCGCTCAACGAGTCAGTGGGCCAATGACACTATTTGAGCCATTGTATTCGACAGTAGAGTTTTAACCGCTGTGATGAAAGTATCTTCCTCTCAGATATCGGTCTCAGCCTACCCCCGTGTTCAAGGATATTCGACCGCAATACTCGATTATCATGCGGATCCCAAAGGCGATGGTGTGATAAAATTATCGGGTGGAAACATATACTTCAACTCTCAAAAGCGTGCTACAGACAAGCTCTTGTTGGCAGAGAGGTTTGGACTACATGGCATTTATCTTTGGGGGGGTTTCTTTTTTTTCCAAGACCTGCTTCCATGGGATAAGCGCTCCCTCTTCTATGCCTTGGCTCGAAGGGCTTAACCTAGGCGTAATGCGTCTGGGGTATACACGCTCTATTTGACCTATTTATTGTTAGCACTGATCAATGATCAGCAGTGCTTATTCAGCACGTTACTATGGATGATCTCTCGTGGGAAGTTGTGCGCCACATTCATGGTGGTCGGCATGATGCCGGCGTTGGTCCGACGGCACCGGGTGATAACGCCGACGGCATCGGTTGGTAATGCCAACTCGGTATTTTTCAGGGTGTCTCGCAAATACTATTTGTGTGCAGCATTGGGCGCGTCTGCTTTGCTCGGGCCGAGCAATGGCCGTTTTCATCAGTCAACTCAGTATAGAGGCCGTAGAAGGTCCAGCGTTGGTGTCTTCTCTACTCCCCTCTTCAAGTTAGTCTTTCCTTGGGATCTTTATAGCTATGAGTTCAGTCCAGGGGGGGGGGCGTAAATCCCACATTGACTCAACTCAAAAAACTTTGTTTCGTCTTCTTCAAGGCGAGGGTTGAAGAATTTATGTATTTGCATAGTTGATCGATAGGTGTCGAACGTCCACAGTCGAAGTGTGGCCCACGTGGGCAACTCAAGTCTTCAAGTGCATCACTCAGTGATGATCACTGTCGGTCTCCTCGGTATCGATGCATGTCTAGCTCAAGGGTTTCGTTGCCACGCTAATATAGACGTCTGAGTCGCTGCGGGGAAGGTTCAGCAAGAATTGTATTCTCGGGCCCGAAGTACTGCAAGTTTTCCAGGTCACATCACGTGATAAAGTCGATTGCCACTTCGCGGTTCTCGCGATTATCATCTCGTGCTTAACGCCATTTCGCGATTAATAGGTGCATCTCCAATCTTTCCTTCTTTCGATAAAACCGTAGAAAGGCAAATTTCGTGCTATTTTCCGGGAGTTTTCGGAAAATTTATCGTTGAGGGGCCAAGTTGCCACTATTCGAAAAATGTAGACAACTGACGTCATTTGCGTCAGCCTCCGAGACGAGCCGCTCACCGCGGTCACACATCTCCCACCTCCAGTTCAAAGATGGTTCAATTCTCTCTTCGGACAATCACAAATCTGAAGTAGAAGTTCTGCTGTAGAACCCCACGGTATGGAACTGAAGCATCCGAGCGATGCTGCTTGTGCGTAGTTTGTGATTCCGACAAACACGCCACTGAACCCGAAAGACTCTTCCAAGAGATGATCTTGGAAGGGGCACTGAGCTTACCATTGGTAAGCTCCGAGCTTGGTGAGTTACCAAGCTCTCGTCCGGAGATTCACGACATGTTGAGGGCACCAGCATGAAATGAAAGTGCTGGAAAAGCGCCGACTTAATCCCGACGACAGGGCCAAATTGACAAGCGGAACCTTCTTAGGAAGTAGAGACAACATCTACTCGATTGCTGTATCCTGATATACTGGTACATGACAACCCACTCGCTGATCAACTGGTGCACAATCCTTAGCAACCATTTCCACAACCCCGCTGGCCTCAGGCGAGGGACCGCTGGACTCGCCACTGCTCGTAGCGCTGCCCTCGAGGGTGGGGGTGGTGTCACCCAAGTCTGGCTCGTCGAACTGCAGGTAACCATCGAGCTTCCATCTCTCAGCCTGACTAAGATCCTGCGTCTGAGTGAACTCGGGAGTGTCTCGCATCCGTATATGCTTGGTCGGCTTAGCTACCTTAGGGCGATCGACTTTCACGTTTCCGCACTTGGCCTTCCTTTCGGACACTCGAGGGCACCAACAACAAATACTGCCGTCTTGTATGTGAATATGCGATCTCAATTGGCAGCATTGAACTGTCAGCCAGCGGCCCTACCTTCAGGAACGATCTACAGACAGCTCTATCACGAGCAAACGGCTTCAGTAACACCGCGCAACGCCCGCAGGGGTAGTGGGGCAACACGTGATCAACCACATGGCCGACGGCCATGTGTAGCGTAGAGCATTCCGTGACACCACTGCAATGCGGTGACCGCATGCGTCTCGGGGATTCCTCGGCCATTCAAATGGAGGAAGGCCCGACGGCCGGGATCGAGCGACGTTCCCCTGCGAGAGTTCCACGTACTGGGACGAGCTGCAGACCTTCTCCACAGTGGAAGCAACTTCCTCCTGAGTTGCACATTGCTGCCTTAGTTGTCGGAAACGGACCAGCGTGGAGAGAGGGAGCCCCTCGGGACCGACAAAGCTGCACCGCGTAGGACTGGGCGTACCAACGCATTGATGGCGTATCTCACATGGACTAGAGCATGAGAAGACTAGAGATAAGACTAGGATAAGCACGAAAAGCAGAGGTCAACGTACGGTACAATAGAAGCTTCTCAACTCTGGCTAGACGTCGACAGAATCACTTTCTCAACAATAGCGAGCGTTGGCGTGAGTCAGGCTGAGGACGACACTGTCGCCACGACAGTGTCAACACGTTGATGCTCCCTAACCGCACGAACCGCTCAACGAACGAATCGCGCTATCATCGAGCTTTCAACTGGCTAGCGCGGATAACGACTCGTTATTAACGAGGGTCATATTCCACGGATACAATACAGGCGAGTTGAAGAACCCCGAACGATTGACCAATCAATGGGTGGGACCGACTCCACCAGCTTACGGAGATCGGAACAAATCCTGATGAGGCAAGTCTCATAACCCTAGACACCAGCTGCTACTGGGAAACTAGTGTCCCGTGGTGTGATATATAGCTTAGTAAGCTAAGCTTAGTATAGCACGTATACTCATGCCCGCGAGTGCAAAGCGCAGAATGAGATTAGACGGTTATCTGATGCTAATGGTACGCAGTAGCAGTAAAGGTAAGTGTAGCGATGATAGTCTAACAGCTGAATAGTACTCAACCTGCCAGGTTGAGTTCGGGTTAAAGTTCAACCGTTGAACCAGGCTGTAGCTGTTACATAGCGTATACTATAGTCGTCACTATGTTGTCACTATAGTGCACTAGTAGTGACACTGCTAGTGTCACACTACGGGACAACAGGCGCCAATATCCTAGATTAACGTCTCTAATGATTAGCCCGATAGTAACCAGCGGTCCTTCCTCCACATCAGTCAGGGCACTGAGCATGCGTGTGAACTTGCGTATGCTCCATTTGATTTGTGACATATCGTCCTCGTGCTCCACTTAACATTCCGAGAGAAATGCAATATTTTAGACATGAAGCTTAGCTTCAGAAGCTAGCAACATGGACTCTTCCTCGATTATCGACGCACGCGCAAGCCTCGAGCTAAGTTTAGAATACAGGCTGTATGTTCAGCTTGTCACAAATCTGCGAGTCCAAGAGATTAGTGGTTTGATTTATCAAGCGCAGGAGATTTTCAGCTAGTTCCACTAGCTGTGCCTTTGTGGCTCCTTCACGGTAGAGGCCGTGCCCGAAAATGCAACATATCGTACGGATAGGCATTCCGTTGATGCGCTTGGACTGTCGTCGACAGGCTGTCGACCTAGCTGGACTTTCCCGGATCACCCACTGCTGTTGAGCCTAGCGATGTTCGACCTGCGTTGGATAGGTATTTTCTCGTTGTGCCGCATGCTCACCCCTATCAGTCTGCTATCCTTATACATCCTCGGCTCTGCTACACCTTCGGTTACGGAATTCTACAAGGAGGTTTCTACCCCGTGGGATCATAAGCAAACGCCTTGGTGTTGGGGATGTCCCACGTGTGGCAACTATACCTGGGATTACTACTTCAATTACACCCTGGACATGGGTGTTAGAAATTACATGCTTAACGGTTACTATATTAGCCGTGAGAGTATACTCAAGACTACAGATTCTTTTGCCCCTCTCTGGGACAAACATGGGTTCATGTCTTTGAGGCTGCGAGTGAAAGGTCGAGGCGGGAGAATACTAGCCGACTTGAGGGACTTCTGGTTCCCATCCTGGAACGAGACGTTCAACAAGACAGCTTTTGTCGAGAGTGTCAAGAATTTCACCAAGGACTATCCCGTCGATGGCTTCATTCTTGGCTTCCCGCACGGGAAGCGTAAATTCTGGAAAACTGACATCACTCAGGCCATGAAGGAGTGCTTCGAAGCTATTGAGGAACTCAGGATGGTTAGCGCACTCAGGTGAGACCGACTGTCCGACTTCGACACTAAGGGAGCGAGGGCGCTGTGATTTCTCCAAGTTCGAGACTCGGACTCTGTCCCCGGGGTCGCTCCAGTCCTTGTCTAGAGCATTTCCAAGTATTATACTTGAAGTATGCTATCAGTTTCTTATCGAGAGATTGGCATAGGGTAGAGGACGCCGCATTTGGGAGGATCGCCGACCTCAACTTCGTCTATCTAACTCCGTATGGCCCTGACTTCATCACAGATCTTTATGCTGAGGAAGTTATCAAAAACGCCACTTTGGCTGGCGTGAAGAAGGAAACTCTTGTCCTTGGCGTAAGTAGCTGCTTCGGCTTAGGAGACGACAGATTCTAGATCCGTTGCCATTATCGTTCGTGTCTTTTGGAACTTTTTGCTAGCTTCGTATCAAGTCTTATATTCCGAGAAACTTTGTTTCATCGGTGTGAAACCTGCGCGATCTCGCCTCGCGTTGGGCTTGCGTGCGTAAGCCCACGCGTCACGCAGTGACGCGGGATAGAGCATATCTGTTCATGCCACTAGCCCCCTGTGGAGCTGGCTATGTCGAGCATCTCGGATGCTCGGCGTGACGGTTTTTGAGCCCAGCCCGTCCCTCTCGTCAGCCGGGGGGGTCAGCCATCGAGGCTCTCCATCCCCTGGGATGGTCTCGCCCCTCTGTCTGTGGAGCCTGCTTGCTTGCGTCGCTTCCCACTGTCTGGTTCGCGAGCTAGCGAGATCGTAGACGGAGTTTTATAGAAAATTTGTAGAATTACTGTGATGAAAGCATCTTCTCCCCAGATAGCGCTTCAAGGAAACCCCCCTGTTGAAGGATATTCGACCGCAATACTCGATTACCATGGGGATCCCAAAGGCGATGGTGTGGTCAAAACTAAGGATGGAGACGTCTACTTCAACTCCCAAAAGCGTGCTACGGACAAACTATTGTTGGCAGAGAGGTTTGGACTACATGGCGTTTATCTTCGGGATGGTTACTTCTATGTCCAAGACCTACTTCCGTGGGATAAGCGCTCCCTCTTCTATGCCTTGGCTCAAGAGGCTTAACCAAGTCGTCAATGCGTCTGGGGGGTACACGCTATATTTGAACTATTCATTGTGAGCACTGACCAATGATCAGCACACTACTATGGATAATCGCTCGTGGGCAGTTGTGTGCCGCATTCATGGTGGTCGGCATCGGTTGGTAATACCAACTTCGTTTTTTTCAGCACTCAGGGTCTTTGTGTGCAGCATTGGGCACGTCTGCTTTGCTCGGGCCGAGCAATGGCCGTTTTCATTAGTCAACTCAGTATAGGGGCCGCAGAAGGTCCAGCGTTGGTGTCTTCTCTACTCCCCTCTTCAAGTTAGTCTTTCCTTGGGATCTTTATAGCTATGAGTTCAGTCCAGGGGGGGGGGCGTAAATCCAGCATTGAGCCCCAACTCAAAAACACGCTCCACTTCGAGATATCAATTCGAAGAGGAGAATTGAAAAATCTATGTATTTGCATAGTTGATCGATAGGTGTTGAACTTCGACAGTGTGGCCCGTGTAGAATCTACACTGTAGATAGTTCAAGTCTACAAGTGCATCACTGTTGGTCTCTCTGCTAGCGATGCAGGTCTAGCTCCGCACTAATATATTGCCGCACTAATGAAGACGTCTGACTCCCTGCGGGGAGGGTTTAGCAAGAATTGTATTCTCGTTCGTTCGTAGAATGTGTGCTCCTCGAAGTACTGCAAGTTTTCCAGTTCACATCACGTGATAAAGTCGATTGCCACTTCGCGGTATTCGCGTTACCATCTCGTGGTTATCGCCATTTCGCGTTTAACAAGTGCATCTCCACTCCCCCCTTGTTCGATAAAGCGGTAAAAATGGCAAATTTCCTGCAATTTTCCGGGAGTTTCCGGAAAATTTCCCGTCGTGGGAACAAGTTGCCACTATTCGAAAAATATACATACCGGATATCGTTTGCGTCAGCCTCCGAGACGAGCCGCTCGCCGCGGTCAGACATCTCCCACCTCCAGTTCAAAGATGGTGCGTCACACAAATTGTGTGCCGAATTGGTGGACAGGGCCGAATTGACAAGCGGAACCTTCAAAAGAGGTAGAGACAACATCTACTCGATTGCTGTATCCTGATATTCTGATACATCACAACCCACTCGCTGATCTTCTGCTGTAGAATCCTTAGCAGCCATTTCCACGACCCCGTTAGTCTCAGGCAAGGGGCCGCCAGAATCACCACTGCTCGTACCGCTGCCCTCGAAGGTGGGGGTGGTGTCACCCAAGTCTGGCTCGTCGAACTGCAGGTAACCATCGAGCCTCCATCTCTCAGCCTGACTAAGGTCTTCCGCCCAAGTGAACTTGGGGGCGTCTCGGATCCGTATATGCTTGGTCGACTTGGCCATCCTAGGGCGGTCGACTTTCACTCGTTTCCGCACTTGGCCTTCCTTCCGAACACTCGGGGGCATCATCATCAAGTACTGCCGTCTCGTATGGGAGTAAGCGATCTCAATTGGCAACATTGAACCGTCTGCCAGCGGCCCGACCTCCAGAAACGATCTACAGATAGCTCTATCGCGAGGAAACGGCTTCAGTAATACCGCGCAACGTTTGGAAGGGTAGTGCGGCAACACGTACTCTACCTCATGGCCGACGGTGTCTTCCACGGCTCTCTTCATAACCTTGGCTATTCCGTCGCTCCACGATGAACCAGGCAGATCGGAATCCTTGAGGTGTAGCGTAGAACAATCCGGGATGGGGGTGAGAAGCATGACACCACCGCATTCGTCTCGGGGATTCTTCGGCCATTCAAATGGAGGAAGGCCCGACGGCCGGGATCGAACGACGCTCCCCGGCGAGAGTTCCACGTACTGGGACGAGCTGCATAGCCTCTCCACAACGGAAGCAACTTCCTCCTGAGTTGCACATTGCTGCTGCAGCAAAGGGAAGCGGACCAGCGTGGAGAGAGGGAGCCCCTCGGGACCTACCAAGCGGCAGCGTGTAGGCAGGCGTAATGAGCGGTGAGGTACTATCTCACATGGACTGGAGCATAAGCGCTCAGGAACACTAGACCTCCGAACAACGCGGTTTTCCCATTCGACAAAGTGCACCCGCTACTGGGTAATTCCCAAAATCCAAGGGAAAGGTACAAAATCCAAGGAGGCACTTTCGGGGATCGTGTTGCCCACGGTAATAGTTCGGGTTTCTGGTTGCCTTGGGTAACAGTTTCGGGATCGGGTTGCCCTGTCGGGTTTCGGGAGGGGTTTCTGGTTTCCCGTTCCTGCCTTCACCCGCAGTTCACTTCACCCACCCGCTACTTGAGGTTCAAATCTTGAACTCTGCGGCGACGGAAGATAAAGCGGTGGAGTTGTGGATGTTGTGGTATTGCATCCAGATGCTGGGTACCCACACCCGTTACTACCTTCAAGAAGCCCTCTGAGGTAGATGTCGCGTCGAAGGTTCTTTTCGGAGAAGTAGAACTCTATCTGCCTGGCGACCTTGGACCGAGTGATGGTATCGGGCTCCATGCGAGGGTACAAAAAAGGCCGTAAAAATGCGCCGAGACAGGCTCGGATGTATCAAAGAGGACCTGAAGCTGCTCCAAACTTTGAATTAGACGGTTTAGTCCTCTGGGAACAGAGGACTAGTGGCGGTTGGCAGCAGATATGTAGTTCAAAATACAAAAATGCGAAACAAATCGCATTTTTGAGCGGAGCGACGCGCAATGTCGCACATGTTAGTCCTCCACCATAGACGAGTTGAGTACTATGATGACTGATGATTTACAGCTTTTTCGTTCTTCATGCCAACTAGTCCCCGCTGTCGGAGACCAGAAGGCTCGGATGTGGTCACTCTGCCTCCTACAGGCGTCTTGTCCCCGGATCTTAGGGCAAGCGGCACTCATCACGTAAGGTTCTAACCTACTTTGTATCTTACTAGAGTCAACCTCAAGATCGCCAACTCTTTCGCGAGCATCTTTGGTTGACGCATGCAAGATTCGAACGAGGTCAGAATAACATATTCTCCTTCAGGGCTCGGGATGCTTCACTCGCTGTCATTTTCACTTCGCCAATGATGCAGTCGAAGTTGGCGATACCGTCAGAGTCGTCGGTGGTCATCCGTCCCTCGGAAATTGGGACTACAAGAGAGGCAAGTCCCTTCCTCCTCCGCCAGGCTCAGGCCCCCCTCCAGGTCTGCCGCTCTGTATTCGCGAAGCCCTGTACCCTTGCTGGTTCACCGTGGAGCCGGCCATGCTACCCCTCATGCGCGTGACTGAATACGCCTATGTTACAGTCGGCCCTAGTGGAAATCTGAAGTCCTGGGAGAGGACCGATGCCGGTCAGAGAGTCGTTCGACAGGTGACGTTGATTGCGGTACCGAGGCGCCTGAGTTCTGTTGGTTCGGTTAGGTCATACCGAGTGGCATGGAGATGACCATCGAAGACGACGATGGTCTGTATCGTTACCTCCTGTCCAGAGGAACTGCAGCAAGGGTAGCAGCGCCCTCGTTAGCTTCCCTCGCGCATATACCTGCTTCTGCTCAGCCGCAGCATACGGACACCACCACAGCATCGGGGTCCAGCGCAGGAGCCGCTGATTCGGCCAGCCTCGAGTCCGGTGCCGCTGGTAGGGACGGCTCCAGCAGTGAGCTGCACATACCCTTACGACCATCAGGACCCTCTCAGGAGTCATTGCCGAGGGTAAATGCGGGACTTGCTGTGGCAGCTGGTGTGACGGATGTCTCAGGTCCGCTCAGCATTTTTTGATGCGTCCATTACTCTCACTCCCGATGATTGTGTGGTTTTCGTCAGCATTCAGCTGCCGGTGCTGGTCTGCAGGAAGTACTATCGGGACAGGCATATACTTTATTTAGTGATGAGACTGATTTATCGATACCATAACAAACGCTACTCTCAGGGCAGGAGGAGGCTTCGAAGTGTATCCCAGTCGTTATGTGTCGATGTCAACTCTCCACGCTGTTAAGAAGGAGCTCAATCCGAAGCGATCGCTCTTCGTCGGCTGGCCTGGTCTTGACTACTTGTCGAAGGAAGGTAGTGTGCGGGCTCTGGCGTTGGAACCGTCACGCCTCTCTTCGCTCCGTCGAGTCTCCAAGGCTAGTGTTCGGTGCTGTAGAGTAACCGTCAACAGCTCCTTTTTCGGGGTATAGGAGTCACTGCGCCACGAAAATCGGAAGATGTTCCCCACTGCTACTCTTTCGCTTGACTTTGCGGCCGAAGTTCGAGCGTCAGACTTCCGGGAATGTTTCTTAGTCGGTCTGAGCCACACAAGTCATCTTTTTCTGTTCAGAGCAAGAGGAGGTTCGTCAAGTTCTCCTGCCGTATGACTGCATACCGGTCTTCTCGAGCGACCCGGAACCTAAGCGGAGGGGTAGTAATGGGCGTATGCAGGGAGGGAAATTCATGAGATCGGCATCGTTGTTATCGTCGTGGAGTAAAACACCCGGCTAGCATTTAACATGCTGCCAGGGACGTGACAGAGAGACATGCTGCATGCCTCTCTCGATTGTATGCCAAGCTTTGAGGATCTTGCGGCCGCTGGGGTACCTTCGTAGGTGTCATATCCAGACATTGGTAGTTGTGGCTCGTCGAATTAGTGCCGACCAGTGCTGGACTAGCACTGCTAGCAGC
This sequence comes from Perkinsus olseni, assembly GCA_013115135.1. Taxonomy (NCBI): domain Eukaryota; phylum Perkinsozoa; order Perkinsida; family Perkinsidae; genus Perkinsus; species Perkinsus olseni. The sequence continues at coordinate 42,755 of JABANP010000384.1, forward strand.
TGGTATGGTTATCGCGCGCCAGCTGTATTCCTGGACTGAAGTTCGATGGGTTCGTTATTGGCGTGGATACGTCTCATCACTCACGTTCGAGAAAGTGTATGGGCGGTAGTGAATATCGGGTTTTCATAAGAACGTCTTTCCAATGCTTCAAGTATGTCGTAACAGGTCCGCAGCCACCTCGTCACGGATTCGAAGAGTTCCTCGACTTCTGCCAAACATTCCTGTGGCCCACCGTGAACGACCAAGTCCCTTTAGTGCACAACTCTGAGGACTTGATGACATTCGATAACAAACTATGGGATAAGTAGGCCGAGTGGTCCGCGGAGAATGACTCGCGAGATTGTGGGCAAGCAGTAACTACTCCCATAGGTATCAAAATGCTAACCAGCGGTACGTGGATGTGTTATTGAATGCGGACTTGTTCCCACCGCTTCCGAACTTTGGAGAGTAGTAAAAGGGGAGGTGCACTGTCTACGTAACACAATGGAGCTGTGCTCATACTAGCTTCGCATTATCACTCCATTCTCTCAACTATTCCGCTTACCTATCTGCTCTATCTCGTTCACTATGAGCCCAATCTACTTATGTTGTGTTCTACAACTACACCTACTGCAACGAGATAGTGCAGAGGTCACTGCGGGGTGGGGTCGAAAAGTTTTACACTTCTGATTACCTGCGGCCACCGCGCGTAGAACAGAGTCGTTGTTGTACTGTCGCGGTGAGACCTCGTGCGGTTCGGAGCTTCTAGGCTCTACGCGAGTTAGGGTCGGTGTGAACAGGATCTGTTGGAAATTAGGTATGTGTTCTGGGTGAACGACTATCATCTTCTACTGGTACCGATGTTGTTGCGGAAGGGTCTTCGCAAAAGTCAGAGGGGAGGCTCGCCGCCCTTGAGTCCATCACAGGTGACACCCGGGAGCACCCCACCTCCGAAAAAGCCAACGGTAATAGTGACATCTTGCAATCTTGTATCACCTAGCATTTCCTTCAGATTGGACTGTTCGTCCACACCCCGTTCCCAACGTCAGAGATATTCTTGACACTACCGGTGCGGACGCAAGTGATGCAGTCCCTGCTGGCTGCTGACTTGGTCGGCTTCCAGTTCTTCGACTATGCGAGGTAGTGAGGCGATGCAGGGAGGTGGCGGTAAGGCAATTTTCGAAATGCTGCGTTTCTCCGTCGGTTTGTCTCCGATCGATCGGCGGCAGTGTCCTGCTTCTGTGAGAAGTAATTCTCCCACTGCCGTTTGAGTGAATGGGTGTATCGGAGAAAGTTCCAATTTAATATGTTGCGGCATTCTGGTGGATCTGGTGGTGGGGGAGCAACGCAGGGAGGTTGTGCTGATCCAGTCATCATGGCGGTCTTGAGCACAGCGGAGCGAAGCGCATCATAGTTGTTTCGTTCTGTACAAGAAAATTCGCGAAATGAGATGTACAGAGAGGAAAAATTAATACTGAATCATGTAGCCGGCGACTGGCGGCGTTAACATCGCGATACTCCAGAATTCCCCCGGGAAATCGCGTTAAATCCACTTTCTCATGCGAGGGGTTGTTTTCTACTCACGTCGTACTCGGGCATCACTGTCTGCAACGAAAATGTGCCCACTAGGCCACGTGGCTCCGAGGCAGCAGCCCTCTACTTGGTCCTGGACCGTTCTCGCCTCGCGTTGTGGCATAATGGCTACAATCTTCGTCACGGACTGTAACGCGGTGTATCCACTATGCCACGAGGCTCCGATACAGCACTATTTTACTGACTTGGTACTTCGCAATGCTTCACTGTACCGTCACCGTGGCGGCATAGCGACCACATTTGTGCATTCTACGCTGTTCGTCGTTACGGGCAGCAACGAAGAAAGGCACCATGTGAAAGGGCCTCCACTGAGTCACCGAGGCAGAAAGTTGTGCTGTAGCGCTCTCGCGTAAAGTCAGCGGCCACAATTTCCCCCCATGCTCCCCTCTCTATCGTTACGAACTGTAACGATAGATGTGGGTAGGAGTGTTTGAAGCGATGCGCTGATGGCATTATCGATTGTGCTAAGATGATGTCTTAGTCCGACCGAAGGGAGTAGCCTGTCGATAAGCAGGTTCTTTCAGACACTTCCTCACAGTAGTGAAGAAGCTAGTTGGCCTGGATATGTCGTACAGGCTGTCTGACGGTTACCTTGCCCTGGACGTCCCGTACGGCTACGTCTCGGGTGTGCCCGCCTCGAGTGCATCGGCTCAGCAGAGACATCAGGTGGGTTGGTGCGGGCTAGATGATGGGTTCAGAAAAAAATCTTGTAGCTGATGAGCGGGAAAGTTTCGTAGGGCATTTTCTGGCATCAGGTGCTGGTGACTGTCGGGCACGCCTCCACTCAGTTCGAGCTTATCGCAGCCCAGATGCGCTCGCCGGAAGTCCTGAGGCGCATCAAGGAGCTCAAGGAGAAGTTCGCCGGGAAGACGATTATCTGTAATAGGGGAGGGAGATGTTTCGAAGAAGATCCAATCGCGAGGACCGCGAGTTTTGGAGGTCTCTGGGTGTCTTCCCCTTGAGGGTGTCTGCTCGCCACTTTCCTTCAAAGCGCAGTGAAGTCGATTGCGCGGAAATCTTCTTGTCTTGGTTGTGGTTGTTATGGTTTGTCCTTTAGGTGGTGTTGACCGATTGGGAAGGCTATCTGGCATTCTATTGAAGCTACGGACGTTCCGTCAGTTCCTCAAGGTTTACCCCAGCTACAGGAACAAGGTGGTGTTGGTGCAGCTGGCAGTGTCGAGGACGACTACTACTCATACCAGTCCGGAGAACAGGATTACTCTTGCGAAGAGGGTACGGCGGAGCGAAGCGCTTTTTGTTTTTAGAATTCATCCGGCCGAACCTAGGAAGGCGGAGCGCTCGCTAGGAATTCGACCCTTTAAGGGCTTCTCATTTTCTGCAATCGGGTTCCGATTGAAGGCTACAGACCACTGCCGGCGCGTTCATTTGCTCCACTCTGCTCTGCCGAATTGGAATCACTTACCCACGCGAGAGCGCCATTAGGATCACCACACTGTGCAACACTATCGCCCTTATAGAAGCTTTGCTGAGGACGTCCCCTTGCTGTTCTCCTTCCTTCAGATCTCAGCCCTCGCTAAGGAGATCAATGACAGCATGGGCCCTCATGTGTACTTCTATGCTGGTGATATCGAAACGGAAGACAGGCTGGCGACGATGGCGGTGTCGGACATGCTGTTGGATACTAGTCTGAAGGATGGACTCAACTTGGCACCCTTCGAGTACGCGGGGGTGGTGGAATTTCGTGGCGCAGTGAAGTTTATCTGCGCTTACCAGTGTATCATTGTCCGCCCTGCATGCTCCCATTCTTACGTTTGCCAGATATCTCTCAGCGCGCTATGCCATGTCCTTGAGTGTTGACCAAGACCCCAGTGCATCGCCCCGCTACGTCCTTGGCCATCAGGGAGCACTCCTCGGTCGGGTGGTGTGCTCGGAGTTCTCGGGATGCAGTCAAGTCTTGACGGGCAGTCTGAGAGTCAACCCGTGGGATACCGAGAAAGTGCTCAACATGCTCGATGAGAGCCTCACGCTGCCGACGCAGGAGCTGGCCAGCCGGTAGCGAAGGGGGGTCGGCTGGTGCCTGTGGCGGAGTTTGGCGGTTCAGATTTGCCAGGGACAGCTCCTATGTGACGAGTCATAGCCTGTTGCGATGGGCTCAGGGTATCATAAATGATCTGGCCAGATGCCGGGCTCATTATGTGTCCAGGATGTCCAACCCTGATGCTGATAAGGAGGTAGGGGGTCCTGGGCGACTGAATCTCGATACACTGCGTTGGAAGGACTCGTCGGCTCACGGTTGACACGTCTGGTCTGCGTTGCTAGAGTGTGAACAGGGGGTCATTGAAAGCTCTGAGAGGCCTCTCTCGGACGCGCTTGAGGTCCTTGAAAGACCGCGTCGTCACGCCACTCAGCATCTCCTCACTTCGTCCAGCGTCTCGGGTGTACCTTGGTTGTCGCGAGCAGGTTGCGTGGGGTGTGAAGGGCAGCTGTCAAGTGCTGGCTCAAATCGACGATCACAACTTTTTCAAGCTCGACGTTCCCAGAGTCGTGAGGGACTACAGCAAGTCCCAGAGGAGGATATTCTTCCTCGACAATGAGGGCACGCTGGCCCCTGATCTGAGGAGGATGTTTAGACATTCGGAAGGGGGAGTTGACCGAGAGGTAATAGCGAGTCGGGAAGATCGATTCTTGGGTTGATTGTAACCTCTATCTCGCCGATTTCTATGGCATATTTTAGAGTAGCACTCATCAGGAACAGTGTGAATGAGGTGCTGATGGCGTGAGCTTCGCATGAGCCTTCGTCTATGGCTTCATTATGCATTACGGAGAATATGATATTTTACGTGGTTACATTCTCGCATTCTGCGGGTGCGGTCCCCCTCAGCGGAAAACTCGCTCTCTTGCGCGGATCTTGGTTGGGACGCGACCGCAATCATCAGCTGCGCTTAAGCTGGCCGCGCTAGTTCTGCTACGTTGAAATCGTTAATACAGTAGCGGACTGTCTGGGTTCGAAACTTGACAGGTGATCATTATGAATCCTCCTATTTTAGTCCAATACGCTGATGTCTCACGGCAACCCGCCCTCGGCGGCAGTACTCGATTCCCTGACGAAGCTCTGCAGTGACCCGAGGAACACCGTGGTCATTCTGAGTGGCCGGGAGAAGTCATCGCTTCAGGTGAGCTGATTGCTCGTGTGTGGGCCCATGGCAGGTTGAATGGCCACAGGAGTGTGTTTTCAGGAGTGGTTTGGCTCTGTCCGTAACATTGGATTGGCGGCTGAGCACGGTTACTACTGGAAGCTCCCTCCAAACAGTATGAAGAGACATGCTGTGGACTCGGCAGGGAAGCTGGAAGAGGGGGTAAGGGAAGGGAGGGGGCGGTGATACAGCCCGGTGGTGCCTCTCAGCTTAGTAATGACCTCACTAGGGGTGATTCTGAGTCAGAGTGAGGGCCACTCAAAGTGTAGCTGCAGCGGGTTGGGTAGCGTCTAGCTTTTGCATGTCGGAGGAACTTCCTGTGCCCGGTTCGATAAGCGCATGGCTGCTGTTTCTCAGTCCCACGCTCCCTCCCCCGTGGGTCCCGATGGCTGGGCTTGTCTCCTTCCCGAAGCGTCAGAGGCTGATTCTAAGAAGGCTGAGTGGAAGGCACTGGCAGGGGAGCTCATGCGGCAGTAAGAGGTGTCGCTGATCCGGGCATCGGGGCCAGCTAGATGGTCCCACCTGGGAAGAATCGCGCGTTTCAAAACGGTTGTTGTTCGATATGGTGATAGGTCTAAAAAAATTGTAATTCGATATGCAGTGCTCGCCACGCGTGCGAAGCTGGCGCTTCGTGAGTAACTTTTTGGTAACTTCGTGCTGTTAAATCGATTATCTGGGCGCGCGCGAAATCGATCGGTATAGTGATAGATTTATTATCTAATATTTGGCGATTTTTATAAATAAATACAATTAGCAGTACAAAGTGTTTTCTATGAACTGGACGTCACTCTTCGACAGGTACGTGTCCCGGACGCAAAATTCGTTCGTCGAGAATAAGGGTTCGGCATTGGTATGGCAGTTCAGGGATACTGATCCGGACTTTGGCCTGCATCAGGTGAGAGCTTCACTCCGCGGTTTTATCAACGTGGCTGGTTCTTAGGCTAAGAATTTGTACTCATCCTTAGAAGAGTACCTCCAGGGATATGACGTTGAGGTTACCATGGGCAAGGGCTATGTCGAGGTGAGAAGCGCTTACTGCGAGGAGGGGAGTCAGTGTTGTTACATCAGGCGAAATTGAGGGGCGTCAACAAGGGCCTGGCTGTGCAGACCATTCTGGCTGAGCTGGCCACGGCGGGCAACGGCCAAGCGCCTGACTTTGTTATGTGCATTGGAGATGATCGCAGTGACGAGTGAGCTGAACTCGCTTGGAGACTGCGGTCTTAGTGCTGTTTTGCTAGGTATATGTTTGAAGCTTTGAACTCGATGTCGGTGTCGCTGACGAGCCATCCGGACTCCTTGGACCATGCGCAGTTCGTACCGGGTGTTGGCATAGTGCGGTCGAGCGGGGTTGAGCGGGAGTCCTCTTCGGAGGAGGAAAGTGACCAGCCTGAACGGACGAAGGTGGGGCTGAGTGGTGGTTGATGTTGAGCGAATTGCGTTTCCTCAGAGCACGCCAGCTCAGTCCACGGGAGCAGCCAATGAAGGCACATTCACTCAGCGGATGTGGAAGCGTTACTCTTCTCGAGGCAGGCCCAGCCGTACCTCGGACCCGTCGTCAGGAGTGGTGGGTGAGAGTCGGACGATGAAAAAGAAGAAGTCGCCCAGCAGACAGGTAGGGACTGCGTTTCGACCACTGGCTCGGCTGCGTAACGCCCTTCTCCCTTAAGCGAATGCATTGGATCCGGGCTATCGGGAAGGTTGACGGCTATGTTTAGTCTGGCTTTTTCGTTGTGGGAAAGTCTATCCCGAATTAGGGATAGTAGAGTGCTCGCTGTAGCCAGTCGAAAGTCATCTGAACGATCGGACCTGAAAGTTTGTTTTGCCCAGCAGTGGTCGTAGCGAGCAGCTCTGCGTGTGCTCGGTTCGTTCCCGTCGCGTCAAGCGCTGGCATAGCGGAAGAATAGCAATGAAAGGCTCTGTTTTGATTGCTGTTGCTGTTCAGTCGAAGGACCATGGAGTGTATCGGAAGTATACAGTCACCGTTGGCCGGAAGCCAGGCTCACAAGCCCACTATTATGTTCATGACGTGCACTCTGTTACGGACCTGCTGGGCAGACTGGCGGATGAGACGATGTATCCTCGGCAAGAGGCCAGCGAGGAGGGGCCCGCCGACAGCCCGGCTGCGGCCCAGAGGTGCGCTGCGATGGCTGGTCTTGAGCGTTCACGATTTGGTGATGGACAGGTACGCAGTGCAAAACTCACAGACGATGCCTGCTGGCGGCAGCGGACACTTCGAGAAGCCCCAGAAGCTGCAGGCGACTCCCATCGAGGAGGGCGCGGAGGGGCCTGAAGAGGAACCTTCAAGTGAGAGAGCGCCGCGCTGTTTTTCTGACGGGGTAAGTTCAGAGAGTTTCTCAGGTCCCAGTCGGCCTCCAGTTTGGGAGATCAAATTTTCTAATGCCGACTCCTCGGACTCTCTGAAGGACGGCGCAGCGTGATGAGGTCATCACGTTCAGCCTGAGGAGAGTTTTTGAGCGGTAGCTGATTTCCTATTAACCGTACCATTCTAGAGATTGTTACATACTATTTCTATGTGAACAGCGCCTCCGAGTCTTCACCTCTCTTTGTGTGTAGTTGAGTCAATTGATGCCTGGGCCCCCTCGAACGGGCCTCCTGGTTAGGGCGAAGAGGGGTGCAGAATGTAGGGGGGGATTTGAGACCGGAGGCTCGTTCGTGACACACCTTGCAAGGCCTCTTCTTGAATCGACTTAGCTGGATAATGTCGCCACTCCGTTCGGGCTCAGCGCCAGTGGTCACGGACCGCTTGAGGAGAGGGGGAAGGTCTGCTCGAATCGAAGGGCGTTCCCTCTAGAGCAGCTGCCAGTCTATATAGTGCCATCTGATTGGCCTCCAGTGAGTATTCGAGCCCTCTATGTCAGCTCATCATCCGGCAGCATTTTCTGAGCTGCTCAACACATCTGTTTCGGGTAAATGCTGTGGGTCGTTCGCCGTTCTGGCGAGGTTTCGAGAGAGACAAACCTCCCGAGATTTCGCTGCCTCCGCGGGGGGCATACAGAAAGCGCTCATCTGTATCCAGAATAGCCTGCCGCTTCCTCAAACAGAACAATCGAAACGAAGTGCCAAAGGAATTATTCAGGGACAGTCCAGGAGCTTAGAATCAATCCTCACCCTAAGGATCGATTTCCTGGGGCTAATACAGCTGGAACTGGCCGTCGCTACTTGATGATTGCTCGGGCGGCCCGAGCTGTTGTAGCGAGACTTCTCCCTTAGAACACCTGTCGGCGGACGACAACTTCAGCCCGTCGTCGTCTCGGCAGCCGATGACTGCGGACTCCACGCCATTGGTGGTGCCCCCGCCGCCGCCGAAGAGAAGGATTGACTGCTCGCAGGAGATCAGCGGCATCGGTATTGTGAGCTCGACGGGCTTGAACGGGCTCTTGGCGGTCACTCAGCTGCCTCGTCTGTAGGCGACCCGAGTTATGCATGCGCTACATCGAAGGGTCAAGAATACAGGCGAATGTCCCGTAGGCCGGGCTGGCTGCTGCATCGCGAGATGGTGCCTCAGGAACGAGTAGAGGCGGAGATCTTCCAAGGATGATGACTCGTGATGAGGGGACAGGTGAGTCGGGAGGTGAGGGAGACCGAGTGAACCCTTACTCGGAGGAAGAGGGGAGATTGAAGTGAAGCGTCTTCTCTGCACTCGGTTGAGTGGCATCATTGACCTGTGGGGTTTGTGATGGTACATGGCTCACGGGGCCCGGCCGAGTGTCTCGATACTGATCACAGATGCACGGGAGCTGATCAAGTATGCTATCAAGCTGTTTAGAGATGATGCCATCAGCAAGGCGCAGGTGTGATGGTGTGTCGCTCGGCCCGGTCTTAAGGTGCATGCAGGCCATGCTTGTGCAAGACTTCTGTCGAGATCCTAGTCGGGCTTCCGAGTGTGCAATTGTGAATGGCACTCTGGAGGAACAGGATGAGGAGGTGAGAAGAAAGTTTCTTTAAGAAACTGTCCCCCTAACCCATGGCCACGTTGGCAGTATCTTAGGTCGAACCTTGCTAGATACGCACAGGAGTTGGAGTGTTCTCCTTTTCCAGGACCGGAAGCTCCACATGCAGATGTGGGTGCAGAATCTCGAAAAGGCCGAGCACATGAAGTCACCTTCCTCCTGGCTCTCATCGAAGGACTACCAGCGAGCCTCCATAGCCTTCAGCGTGCCCAACGCTGCGTCAGTGTCGGGGTAATAGTAGCGGCCCAGCCTCAGCGATTGATTCCGGCTGCACGTAGGCAGAGTACTCGAGCGCCCTCTCCCTACCTCCCAAGCCCGGCTGCCAGCAGTCCGGCTAATTCGACGATATACAACCACATGGCCGCCGGAGCGCTACAGCAACAGACGCTGAACTGGCAACAGCATTCTGGGTATGTTCTCCTGGCTGGTCCAATGGGAGTGAATCTCGCCCTGCTGTCGACTCAGCAACTTAGCGGGAGTACCTCAGCTACTCCACGGTCCGCCGCTGCATCATCAACAGCTCTACCAGGTAAGGGCCCTCCTCTCTGCGCCTCTCCTCGTCCTGGCTGAGGCGGTCAGGTCGGAAACTGTGCATCCCCGGGTCCAAGCAGTCCGCAGTTCCATTCGTATTGTGCGCCTGGCCAGCATTCGGACGGTGGGCGCATTGTACGGTGGTAGTGGTGACGCGCTGTGGGTCA
>JABANP010000385.1:0-52115 GCA_013115135.1 Perkinsus olseni
CGTCTTGACGAATTCTTCAAGCCCCCTCAGGAGCCGAATGAAATGCATGAACAGTGAGAAGGTTAGCTCTAGGATTCCGGAGAGTATCTTTTGAACAGCCGTGGTCTCGAAAACGGGAAAAATCCGGCGGCTGAAATCTCACATAGGGTATGCAGCAAAAAAGGTCGATTCAAATTTTTCCATCTTTTGGCCTGGACCGATCTTAAGAAAAAAAGAGCTTTTCCTTAACTAATAATGATATCGCTAACGTGGTAAGGATCTCTGCTTCTCTGAATTGTGTCCCGAAGGAATTTGGTGTAAGCTTTTTCCCTGTTTTCTCATCAAAAAACGCGTGTCTTCGCCCTTGTCCGGTGCGACTGTTCTTATTCAGGCGCGAAGGTGGACGCAGAACCGTCTAAGGATGACGTAGAGGTCGAAGCGTGCTCATCACGGAAAGAAGGATTCTTCGATGGCTTGAGTATCTTTCTGGATGAGCAAATAGTTGGTGACTATCGTATTTATTTAACTCACCGGCTCGAAATGGTCGCAGCAAGGGTTATGGAAATTGATGAAAGTGAGCGGAGCGGAGGTGGGTGTTAAATTTTTATTGCCACGGTTCAACCTAAGATACTCTTGTCACGACTGTCCTTGTGTGCGCTGTCTCCGTCTTGTGCACTCGCAAGATACATGATTCTCGATTTTATGCTACTTTCACAGTGATAACCACTTTTTACGCTCCACCACTGGAATTTGCCGCTCAACGTCCCGCGCAGGTTCGATCCCGGCAGCTGTCGTTTTGTCGGTCAAAAGTTGCGGCCTTGAGGACATCCACGACCATCCGCTAGTTCAGAGCATCGCCACATGGACGGACCAGCGAGTTCGGATCCGGTATCCATCGGCGGCCATGTAACAGCGGCGCGAAGCGCAGCGTGTTTGTCATTTTTCATTGACTTTTTAAGTTGTAGCTAGTCCTATGCTGTAAAGGAAAGTTCGAGGCGGAGCAAGATAGCAAGATTTTGTATTGCGCTAGAAGCTTGATGTTGTCCTCGGGATCGATAAAACCTGAGGATTTGAGGAATTGTAAGGGAGAGCAAGATGAGCAAGATTTGGTATCTTAGGTTGAAGGAGGTATCCTATACTGCACGGCAGCCTGGAGCCTCTCTCGAGCGGCTTATCCTGGGTGACGAAGCTGCGAAAAAGGAGGGTCAAATTTTTGTGATTTTTACCGATCTATTGGAGTGCTGGTTGGACGGCGATTTTGCCGAGCCGCAATTGCCGTTTCCATGGATGATTTGATTCGGTGGTGGTTGCTGTTTTTTTTGCGGAAATTTTGGTATTGCGAGGAAAAATTTTTCGCCTGGAGGGTGAATTTATCCCAATATTTCCAGAAATTCTCAGTCGCAATTCTCTGAAGTGGTTTTCCGGAAATTTTCGTAAAATTTGGGTGTCTCGTAAATTTTCTGGTAGCAATACCGAATAAAAAACCCTTTGCCGCAGTACCACCCCTCCCCCTACTCCTACCATGGCCAACGTGTCCTTCCGCCAAGCCTCGGCCCACCAGAGGCGAACCAGGCTTTTCCACTACGCGTCATCTGAGCACAGCGATCTGACGCAACCGTTGACGGCGCCCGCGGCTAGCAGCGCCAGTGAGTTCGGGCGTGCCTGAGTGTTAGTCCATCCCCGTTCCGTCGGCTTAGTTGGATCACCACCGATGTGCTCGGTTTCTGTGGGCTTGCTTCAGGCCCCGAGTCGAAAAGTTTTCTTTCGATCGCAAAAAACTGAGCATTCGCCGTTTATAACAAAATCGATCACGGCGTGAAAGTTTTCCGTCCAACGCCGATGTTGGCCCTTCCACCGGGGTGCTCAGTTTCTGCGGCGTTCCCACGGGCCTCGAGTGGAAGTTTCCAAACAGCGACTAATTCGCCACTTTTTTTTCGAAAATTGATGGCGACGTGGGTGTGAGTTTCTTGACTTCGTTTCACTTTCACGAGGTGCTCATTTCTCGTTTGAGGAATTTTGGTGTTCGTTGTAGGCTTATGAAGATGATACCGGTCACAAAGATATTCATAGTTGAATTGAGCTTTTCGCTTTTTTTCTTTTGTTCCGGAGTCTTCTTATTCGGAAGATACCGTCCGCGGGGTGGCGTTGGAAGTATCCAAGCTCGCACCTTGCTCGGCGCAGAGGAAAAGATATGCGATGTTTCATTTCCTTTTCAGATCTTGGCGGCCCCGCTGCAGTGAAAGTTAACAATTTTGTAGGGTTGAAGGCGATCGTGTTGGACCCTGTCAACGTAAGGGAAGGAATCTTAGGTTGAAGCTGGCAGTTCATAGACGCCGGTATCAATTTCACGGCACTCACTACTGAGGATTTTTATTCTGAGTGAATGGTCGTGGGAATGGATCTCGTGGTCCTGAATGACCTCAACGACAGTCTCTTGGTAGGATTCTCTCGTCGTCGGTTTATCGATTCACGATACGAGTGGGATCTTAGTGATCGATACGCTTCGCGAATTTTGTAAAATGCTGCCTCGACCTCAAGATACTCTGTATCTTTACACCGATCGGCGTTGCGTCGAGCATGCTTGGATGGTCACCTGCGGTCGTCTTCGGCACCAATTTCATTGCCTTGATACCGCTAGCGAAGATATTGGGTAAGGGTGGGGAAAGATGCCGCTGCTGAGGATCGAACTCGGGTCCTTGCTCATAAATCTCGATTTTTGAAGTAGTGTAATCGTTCTAGCGCGACCTCAGTTTGTATTGAACACGAAACTTGTCGGAAAATTGACTGTGAACAAGAATTTTCCGACTTTTTACGAAATGCGGAAAATTTGGTATGATAATTTTTTTGTTTATCTTCATACCACTCCTTTCGTAGGTGATGCGACTGAGGAGCTTGCCGTTGGCCTTCGGAATGACACCCTGGGCGGTCTATTAAACGCGACCTTTGGCAACGCAGTAGAAATGATTCTCACGGTGCAGTCGTTGATGAAGGGTCTGGTCACGGTCGTGAAGGGAACTCTCCTGGGATCTGTCCTGTCAAACCTGCTGCTGGTAAGTTGAATTTTAGGATTTTTCCGTCTGACCGAGCCTCGATTATCGAGGGAAATTTTTGCGTAAATAAATTGATGTTTTTCATACCCCACAGTGGATTTTTTTTTTCGAGCGTTGCAAAATTGTCACTTTTTTTCGTTTAGTATTATAGTAACAGTATGTATCAGGCTGGTTGAAACATCGTGTTCATTCCAGGAAAATTTCTGCAGCGGGAATTTACCTGGAATTTTTCCGCTGAAGATATAAATCCTGCCGAGGGAACGGTAAAATTTTCAACTTTCTGAAAATTTACGATTTTTGCTTCATAAAAACTCCGGTGAATTTCTCCCCATGGTGATTCCGTAATTACCATGCTTGACCTCAAGATTCTTCTCTGAGGTGCTGGGTATGTCCTTTTTCTTCGGCGGTATTGGGCACTTGGGCAAGGAGCAGGAATTCAAGGAGACCGGTCCGATGACGAATATGAGTATGCTACTTCTAGCTTGCGCAGCCTTCGCGATGCCGACGGTAAGATTCTCGAAGATATCTTTCGATCGATTTGGGTAAAACACTTTTAAGACTGGAATATTTACATTTTTTATCAAGTGTAATTCTAAGCAACGGTAAGATTCTCGAAGATGCTTCTCGATCGATTTCGCTAGACCATTTTTGAGACGGAAATATTTCATAATAGAAATTTAGTTATTGAAAGTATCATATAGTGTTGAATAAATTATCATATTAAATTGTTTCGAAGGGTATCTTTAGTGTTAGTATATTTGTAAGTAACGGTTAGATTCTCAAAGATATCTTTCGATCGATTTCGCTAGAACAATTCAATGACTAACTTTCATTGGGGTCAATATCATTCATCGTGAATTTCGATCGAAAAATGCCGGGCATGGGGTTCGAACCGGGGACCTTGAAGGTCTGACCTTCAGGCGTCGGCGAGCTGATAGCTTCGCTCAGGTTTTCGAGGAAGGCTTCAAACAGCAATTTGAGAAGGGAGATTTGCAGAGCACCGTCTTGGAGATCTCCAGAGTGGTTTCCATCTTCCTTCTGCTCAGCTACATCTGCTTTCTCGTCTTCCAAATGTAAATAATAGAAATACAACATGCCGGGATCGAACCGGGGACCTTCCGCAGGTATACCCACCTGTCGATATTCGAGAGCGAGGGTGGCGAGGATGCTGATGAGCCGACCATAAACGTACCGACCTCATTGACTTTATTATTGGTGGGTATCTTGATCGATTATGCCTTTCCCGTTTTACAACTTACAGCGACGATTTGCGAGAATTGTGGTATTGAGAAAGAATGAAGCGGTCGTTGTTTTCAGGTTTCAACTTTATTAGTCGCGTTGAACTCCGAGTATCTTGTCGGATCTATCGAGGGGGTCGTGTAAGTTTTTATGCGTCGTTATTGTTCACGCCTTGAGAAGCGGATCTTTAGGTCGAGCTATTTCGTATCTTATTCAGGTCGAGCTTTTCCGTATCTTACTTTGGTCGATCTATTCCGTATCTTACTCAGGTCGAGCTATTCTGTATCTTCCTCGTTCATCGGTGTTATATTACTACCAATAGTCGGCAACGCGTGTGAGCATGCGTCGGCCATTCGGATGTGTATCATTGACAAGCCGGAGATCGCGATCGGCATTGCTGTGGGGTCGTGCACGCAAATTGCGCTTTTTGTGGTAAGCAATCTTTCATCAGCACCTTTTTTTTGATACCCCATTAACCTCGTCTGTGCACTGTGTTCGACCGTTCGGACGCCAGTCAGCTGCAAGGATGACCCTCGTATTGATAGGAGGTCCGAGAGAGTGTATTCTCTTGGCTGCTTCCGCGAATTCTATCCGAAAACTGAACCTCGCGAAATTTTTCAACATTCCACTGCGCTGTGAGTGGACTGATTTCGATTCTCACCGGCTTCTCCACAGTTGATGCAGGGGAATCGGTTTCCCTCTTTCCTCCGTGCCGCGAGTTGGCAAATCTTGATGAATGAACTGCGAGTTTATTAACCAGTTGAAGAGAGACTACTAATTCTCATCGAATCGCTTCATGAGCCTTTTCCGTATTCACTCGGTATCTTTTCCGGTGTTTAACGGTTTTCTTGCAGTTTGCGTCAAGCAAGACTGTCAGGTGCCCTTCGCTGTGATTGTTGGTTGGTGCATGGGCGTATCTATGGACCTTGACTTCGGCATGCTTTGGAGTTGTGATACTGGTAAGTCAGCTCAACGGCTCACTGCCCTCTACCAGCATCATCATCATCAGGTCTTGTCCGTGATCATCGCGATGTCGATTGTGGTCAACGGCAAGAGCAACTGGTTGGAGGGACTCATGCTTCAACTCACTTACCTAATCGTGGCGGTGGTCTACTGGTAGGTGACTGCACCTTTTCCGTATCTTCTCCGATCGCTTTCGGCCTGGGTTTCATCTACTTCACGGGTGCGAAATCTTCGCGCTGAGAAGTTATCGTTTATTCCAATGAGCATTCGAATGAAGCGAGCGAACCGAGCGGAACATATATTAGTTTGAGCTCAATTCTTCGCGAAATGATTTTTTTCGATTCTTTGTTTCTGGAATTTTATTGCTCTCCTGAAGAGATTTATTTTTTTCGTGAAAAAGTCGAATCGACTTTTGTTTTTTACTTTTTGTGAAGTAGTTATTCTGTTAAATGCAACTTGGGTGTCGAACGAAGAAATATTCACCGTCTATAGCATAAGTACATGAGCTTGATTCAGCAGGCCCCATGGTCTAGTTGAGAAGCGCATTCAACCACGTATCGGCAGGTCTCAGGTTCGATCCCACCCCGGGGCAAGGTTCTGGTTGAGCTTGGCGATTTTAATATTTTTCAGCATACCCGACTGTATTACGAATGGGCTGATTATTTTCACGCTCTAATTTTGTTGAGTTAGGTAAACGCGGCGGTGAGGATCGCTCGGTACAGTGACAACTCGTGGAAATTACGTTCGTACAGGCTTCATCCGTACAGTTTCCACACGTACAGTTGTGAGTCATAATCTTACACCACCTTTGCGTCGGTACTCGTACAGCATCCAGTGGTCACCACTGAGTGGTGCAGTTTTAGCACATACACTGACGATTCGTACACTGATGATCCGCACACTAACGATCCGTACAATAACCCGTGGTACGCTTCCAGTAAGGACAGTAACAAGTCGTACAGTACCGACTCATGGATTTGAAATTCGTATACGGAATTTTCATACTTCCCGATATTTTCGTTCGCTGGGCAATTTTTTAATCATTGGTTTTGCGCCGCGCAAAAGTAATGATTGATAAATTGCCCACCCAGTGTTGGTTGATCATCCCGATCACTCCATTGTCAACTGCCAGGATTGATCCCGGGCGATCCGGAAGATAGCGCGACCCGCCACCGCTATGCCAGTGTGGCGTTGGTGAATAGTTAGACGAATTGTAGCCTGTCACTAGGTTGCACTTCTTCTGGGCCCTCGAAATTCGGTATGGTTTGACTGGTGAGATGGTGGATCCCACACTAACGACGGAAACGACCATCGCATGGAACCCGAGGAACCTCCATTCGTGCATCGCTGTTCCATACATTGTAGGGTCCGTCGAAGATTGTTTCAGCCATGGCCGGGTTCATCCTGCTTGTTTCGTCCATGTTACTGTCCAGCCTCTTTCGTACACATCTCATTCATCCACGGGTCTTACATACATGATCCCTTTGTCCACGCCGTTTCGTTCAATCACGCTCTAACTCCGTTTCCTCCGCCCAGGGCAGGTTCAATGACTGAGAAGAGGTTCGGGACGTGGCGATGAGCGCGGCTGCCTGGGCGAGCGCGAGTGTCGTGGTCGGGCCGTCGTTGAGTGTGAGAGGGAGGTCGAGAACTTGAAATTTTCTTGGCCCACCCTCCCACCCCTAACGCAGAGAGGTATCGGTGTCTGCTTTAGCGATAGGCGGGCATTCGCGCCCAGCTGGATATCACTGTTGAGACAAACAAGTGCCAACAGCTGAGCGCAGATGCGTCAGATTGTGCTGGCGCGATGGCGTCAAGAAGTCCGAAGCAAGGTGTGCGAGTTCCCGACCGTGTGAGTTGCACGTAATCCACAGGATCTCGGGCCGTGATCCTGAGTGGACGGAGCATGAGGTTCGGGTTGCTCGAGTAAGAGCTGCCTGCCCCAGAGCCGGCATCGCAGGCGACGAGTTCACCGAGATAGCTACCGGTGCTGGCGGCAGCGTACAGATTTTTTCGCAGATGGTCCGATTACTCTAAAACGCACCTGGTTGCCGCTGACGCCGGGCTTCTACTCCACTGGCGACTCGTCCGAGCTTGGAGTGAAGATGCATTACAACGTCAGCATTGACGGAACCGTTGCTGTGAAGCTTGGCTGTGCTTGTGGCGGTGACACCGGTTTTAAGAAGTACGAACTCCTGGGCACGGGCATTGGTAATCCCTACGAGGTGAAACCTATCGAGGACGGAGACACGTTGGAGGACCTCGTTGGTAGCCTCAAGATGGCTTGCCCCGGTTTATCGGAAGATAGTTTTCTCACGGACAACTACCAGAAGTTGGGGTTTGCTACCGAAGATGTGATTTATGTCACTGGCGACTTTATCACTGATAGTCTTCATAGGCAACTTTCTTAATATTTTTCTGTCAATTGTTATTAGTACTAATCCCAATTCATTTTTCCCCTCCTTACGCTCAGAAGCGCAGGGTCTGCCAGTGACGTTTGCGTCGATTCCAGAATTATCTTACGCGCTTACTGCACCTCAAGTTTCGTCGATCAGTAGTCAGTGACAACTGTCAAGGAAACACCGTCCTAGACTCCGTTTCGCCACTCAATCACAATTGGCGATGTTGGGTTCAGTTGGTCAGGCAAGGTGTCGATGGAAATGGACGATACAGTTTCGGACATAATCTCGATGGGAGAGTGACGCGCATTAGCCTAGGAGAACCAGTTGGTGGTATTTGTCATCACCGAGTGCGAAAGCGCATACACTAACTGACAGGTTGTTTCCTGAAGTATGTTCTTCATTGGTTATTGATAACCTTCCTCGTTAGGATGACTAGTTCCTCGCCTGTTGATAACCGGAACGTTCCTGCCAGAAACTTCCTGGCGGGAACCTAGCGACGTAGATATTTCCAGTAACACGCTACTGTTAGACACGGGCTCTGAAGCAATCAGATCCTTAACATGCCCTCATGAAACCCGCCGGCTCTCATTGATGCAGATACAAACTCACGTGAGAGGACCCGCTGGGTGGAATCAGGTTGATTCTACCCAGCGGGTCCTGATTATCAAGAGGCCTCAGAAGTCTATTGCATGATGTCCGGCCCGCTTTTGTACGGCCTTGCACGCTTACGGTATGATAGGCACACTCTCAGAGGCTGTCTTGGGTGAGTCATCGCGGCGCTTAAAAATTGCGGCGCGTTATGGGTATGTCATCGACAGTTCTATGAATCGTACACTAGGCTGGATTTCCTGACGATATTCTTAAGCTTACAATGGTGTTCTCAGTGCTCCTCCTTTAGAGTTGCGCTGTAGCCAGTTCTGAACATAAGCTAAACCATCAACGCAGCCGCAGGCACGAGACCTGCAACACGTCACGTCCTGCGATCCACAAGCGCGCTAGCTGTCGCTACCGCAGTCGTGGGGAGTGTCTCCCGTATTCCCGTACATGGAATGAGCTCACGTGAAACGCTAGAAGGTCTGTTGAGTGAGAAGAGAACACCCGGGTTCTGCCATCTGGAATCCAATCTTTCATCTGCTGCCTTATCATCATCCGCCACTTAGCTTAGCTTCAGCGTAGCTTCGCATCGGAGCAAGATAAGATCAGCGACACAAGCATCGCAGGCCCTCCTTGTCTTGAGTCCTTCTCACTACCATTCTCTTTCGACGGAGGACTGACTGACGATCTGAGACGGTGAAACTCTGAGGCTTTCCTCGCACTCAATACCCATCTGAGGCGTTACGTCCCTCCCGTTACATGGCGCTGGTCGAAACCTTGCTCTCGTCACGTCACGCGCCTGCGCTGCTCAACGAGATCGAGCGGAAACTCCTTGGGAGGGAATGCCAGTTTCGAAGTAATGACAGAAAAAACGAGTTCTGCACCCAAGCACCTCGAGGCGTTGCTTGGGGTAACATGGCGTCGCTCCTCGCGGGCCTTCTCTCTCAATTCAATATGAGAGAAAGAGGACAGTGCACGCTGAGGATTCGCGTGCAAACCGACCTGCGCTGTAGCGAGCTAGCGTGACGTTACTGGCGTCACATGGGATTTTGCGAACGGTTGGGCTCCTATGGCCTATCTCCTTGCCCAAGGATCACCAGAAGTGAATCGAGCACTTATCCGTATCGTGGTGGTGCTTCTGTCGTGTTCGTCCCAGTTACTGGGACCCAGTAGCACAAGATGTCGTGGTTGAAAGACGAACTGTGCATGCGATGAACAATACGTTGTGCTATTCCCTCCATCACTGGTTCCCTTTCGTAGGTTGCTGTCCATTTACCAATGATGATCTTCCGCCTTATCATCTCAGCCTTCCGTTTCTTACCTCTGGTCTACGGTGGTCGCAGGTGTCGCCCTTCTCCCAAACCAGCATCCCACGCACATTCGAGCCCCGCCCAAACTCCAGTTCCGACTCTCCCCGCCCAAACTGCAGTTCCGACTCTCCCCGCCCAAGCTACAGTTCCGACTCTCCCCGCCCAAACTCCAGTTCCGACTCTCCCCCTCGTACCCAAGCTCGATGACCACACGTACAAGCACATCGGCTATTTCGTTTACGAGTCGAAAGTCCCCTACCCCGTCAAGATGGTTTTTGTTGGCCTTCCTGGCGATGTGGGTATGTTCTCCGTGGAGTGTAAAGGTTTTTATCAGAGTAATTTGTTCCGTCTTCACGAGGTCGAGGGAGACCCGGACGTTATCCACCAGGTGCCGGCCGCTGGTCCTGAGCGGGATGAGCATGGGGTTTGGGTAGCTCGAGCGGAAGCTGCATGCCCTGAGGCCATGGTCCGACAACAAGATTTCTCTTATTTCAGTGTCAACGAGGGTGGCGATTTAGAGGTTTCCTTCGGAGATAACCTCGTTACGCTATCACGCACCTGGTTGCCGCTGGTACCGGGAGTCTATTCCTCTGGCGACTCGTCCGAGTTTGGAGTCCAGATGCAGTATAAAATCAGCATGGACGGGACCGTTGATGTGAAGCTTGGCTGCGCTGATGGCGGTGACACCGGTTTCAAGAAGTACAAACTCGTTGGAACAGGCATTGGTAAGCCCTACATGGTGAAACCTGTCGATGACGGAGATACGTTAAAGGACCTCGTCGACAGCCTCAAGTTGGCTTGCCCTGGTTTGACTGGATATCAACTCGATATGGTCAACTACAATACTGTGGGATTTGCGACCGGAGAAGTCATTTACGTTGCTGGTGAATTCTTCCGTGATAGTCTTCATAGACAACTTTCTTAGTCTTTTTCCTCCTATTGTTGTTAGTCCCCATTCCAATCAATTTTTTCCCTCCTTACGCTCCGGAGCGCAGGGACGGCTAGTGACGTTCGCGTCGATTCCAGAATTCTCTTACGCGTTTACTGCAACTCAAGTTTTACCGATCATCAGTCAGTGACAACTGTCAAGGAAGCAGCTGTCCTAGACTCCGTTTCGCCACTCACTCACAATCGGCGATGTTGAGTTCAGTTGGTCCGGCAAGATGTCGATGGAAATGGGCGATACAGTTTCAGACGAAATCTCCATGGGAGAGTGATGAGAGTTAGCCTAGGGGAACTAGTTAATGGTATTTGTCGCTGTCCATTGCCGAGTAAATAGTCACACACACAGCCTGGCAAGTTGTTGCGTGAACTCTTCTCTTCAATGCATAACAATAGCTTGTTTAGCGCGCCACTCACTTAAGATTGAAGTTCAGCTTATTTGTGAGAAAGATCGAAGTATCCCTATGTCTAGGGCTTAGATCTTTTCTTAACGTATTAATTGCAAGCTCCTCTGCTTGAGTTTTCGAGCTTAATATCAGCCTAGGATTTCTGGCATTTCCTTCCACCACTACACCATTGTTGTGTTGTTGGAAAGATCTACGACAGTCGGTGCCAACCGGGGAGCAATGGAGTCCATTGCTGCTGCGTCCCATGAAACCCAAGGTTGCTACCCGCACTTGCTCTTTGTGCGTTCAAACGTCACGGCAATCGTGTGCATTCCTCGACACGCGAGTGAGCACACGCCTCCCCCGACCTCCTGTCGAGTCCTGTTTCACAGCTCTTCGAGCCCTGTCTCAAATAGCCACTGTACTGACTTATAGTGCACACGTGAATACTCAACCCAGTGATTGGGTCCCAGCCATCCCTTGGATACCGAGGAGGCAATGGGAGTTGAGCCATTCACCGGAATGCGATGAAGAGAGGCTAGACTAGCCTGGCTAGTCTGTTGTCATTCACACTCTGTAATCCAGGGAACACAAGCCAGGATATTGGAGGGGTTAATCTCAATAACGTATGAACAGATCCATGGTAGATCACTTAAGCCTAGCAGAAGAAAATCTCACAAACAATAGCGTGCGTGCCTGCGACACGACAACACACGGGCTGTTCAGTAAGCTTTGGCAAAACCTTTTCCAGAACTACTTTTTAGAATCATTTCTCAGAATGCATTCCCGAATCCTGTTCAGTGAACTCTATTCTCGAATATTTCAGATCGAGTTATGGAATCAGTTTCGAGATGTGTTCATACCCCCTCCGCGTCACTGGAAATCCGCATGACGCGAATCGCGACACGCGATGGTTTTCATGAGTCGTATAATCGAGCGAGTATGATAATCACAACTCGCGCAGCGCGAGTCGCGCTCAGCACTTGAAATGGTTTCACGATGAATCATTTGTGCCATCTATCGACAGCGATTGTAGACTCGGATCTTGGGCTTTGTCCGAATAAGTCCAGCTCGATGCTGTACGTGGATTAAATATTATACCAACTTGTTACCTTGGGATCCCTTCAGCATCTCACATTAGCTGTGGCAAGCAAGTACAAGATAGGCTGGATAGCAACAAAAGGTCCTTTCGCAGATCTTTGCGTTGTCATCACCACGAGCTACGTCACCAACGTGTTTGTTGACTACAGGAGCGGCCAGGAGCAACAACCTTTAGAATCTCGTTGGAGTCTTTGACGTGTCGAGGTTGCGCTCGACAGCTTATGTAGAGTGCTGAAAAAACCAGTTCTATTAATCACACGATCAGTCGTTGATGCTATATTGAGTGCTTGTACCGGACAAGCTTGTACGTCTTGTATCAACTTGTACAAGTTACGTACAACTATCAGTTGTACGTCTTGTACAACTTGTAAGCATCGCCGTACAAGCTGTACGCCCGGATTGACGCCTGAGAAACGGTGTCTCAGACTGTGTAGACACCGTGTCTGTCTCGGGATTTG
The DNA here is from genome assembly GCA_013115135.1 of Perkinsus olseni. Lineage (NCBI taxonomy): Eukaryota > Perkinsozoa > Perkinsida > Perkinsidae > Perkinsus > Perkinsus olseni. The sequence goes on from JABANP010000385.1 coordinate 12,422, forward strand.
TCTGGTCACCAGACTCTGGTGGACTGTGAAGGTCGACTACTAAACTCGGCCGAAGCGCGTCGGTTAAACCGACGAACCGATTCGGTTCGACAAGAAGCAATAACGACTCCTACTTCCCGGTGTCGCTCAAACGAAAATCGCTGTGTCTCAGCGTAAGACTTAGAGATCGATAATGACCGTGTCCGCACAAGTTGTGCGGATTAGTGGTTGTGCGGCACAACCGCCAATCCGCTGGTTTGACTGAGAACTCTAACGCAACAATCGCAGGTGGGTGGGAGTGATTCTTCGATGATTACCATCGACTTCCCGTAATGCATCTCAATGCATGTAAAAGAACAGTGATTCAAAATCTAGGGTCCCTGGTCTAAAAATTCATTAGTAGGGAAAGAAGGCACCAGCGGGATATATGGCTACGGGGCCTAGTAGAGAAGAGTCAGGATTCCACACTCAGGAAGACTCCTTGAAAAGACGATCGCTTCGGCCAGCCGCAAAGACGAAGGTTGCGAAGGTTGCGAATCCCACAGTCGGGTATTCATGACCAGGGAAAAGACGACTCCTTTGATCAGGACAGACCGCCTTGAGGTCGTTGATGAGGTCATCCCACGTGTCTCCATCCTTCATGGCTGACAGTTTGTAGGGCTTACCAATGCCCGTTCCCACGAGCTTGTACTTCTTAAAACCGGTGTCACCGCCACCCTTGCAGTCAAGCTTCACACCGACGGTTCCGTCAATGTTGACGTTGTAATGCATCTTGGATGCAGAATTTGGCTCCGAGGAATACATTCCTGGGATAAGTGAATGCCAGACGCGCTCGAGGAAGATCTCCTTCCCACCGAAGCTGGTAGCCATTCGACCTTGGAAGTCAATTCTGAATCCGGTGAAGTCACTGGAGACGATGCCAGCTTGGGGGCAGGCAGCTTTAGCTCCAGCAATCCAGCGAAGATGGTCCTTTATCCTCGGGGGTGCCTCAAACCAGTTAGTTTGATACGGTGTTCCAGTTTCACACTCTACAGAGAACATAGCGATTCCCGTGTCAGCGAAGAGGAAGACTATCTTCACAGGATTCAGACCAGAAGTATTGTAGACGAATTTGACAGCGTGCTCGTACATACTGACACTGGGATTGAGAGTGGTACCCACGGCCGTCGTGAGGCCAACCGTTGTGGGGCCAACCAATGTGGGCACAACCAATGTGGGGCAGGGGGTAGTCGGTTTTAGGGTGCCGCGGTTTTTGCAACCACCATGGGCCACAATGACGATGAAGGAGATGAAAGCGATAAGGTGAAGGACCATTATTGTTGAAAATGAACTGTTCATTATGCAGCGGCTTACACGGACACAAGTCGGCACGAGAAGATAGCGTACCCATAAGGCGATTATCAGAAGTCCTCCACAGAAGTGCTTCTGAAGCACTCAAACCATGATGGCCTAGTGGGTGATTTAGCCATCCACTGGGAGTTTCAGGCGAGGGAGCCCGGTGGAGCAGACGCTGATAGGCCCTATCGGATGGGGCCTTGACAAGATCCGCGTCACGTGACGTGACTCACGTCTTGGGCGGGCCACAGTGCTCCTCAAATGCGAGTAGCGCCTCAAGTTTTCCAGGTAAACTATTTCACTACTGTACTTAAGTAACATCATTGAGGCGCCTTAAACTTGGATTTACTGAAGGCGCCTTAAGTTCTTACGGCGGTACTTGAGTAACTTCATTACTTGTCTGAGACAAGTTGCCTAACAACCTTACTACTTAAGGAGCAACTGAAGTACGCCTCGAGTATAATTTAGATTGAGGCCCTCAATTTGAGGGTCACCTACAATATCTAAACTCCTTCTCAAGTCGCGTTTTTACGCGTGACGACGCTGTGATTCGAACCGGCAACCTTTCTTATGGCAGCAGGGCGCTCTTCCTACTGAGCTGCGCTACAGAAGGTCCACGAGAGGAGATATGTACATTGGGTGTGTTTAATGAATGCGGAAATGCTTTGGCGCAGCTCTCATGGCGACATTGAGTGTGTTGTGATCACAGCGGGCTGACCGTGGTGCGCATCCCAACTCTCGGTACTCAATGACATGACATTCACAGAAACCATTCAAGAAGCACACACAACACTTGCTCAATTGCCACCTTTTCGATCTCTAGTACCTCCCTCTTCAATCATTCTCCGACAGCATTGCAGCAGAGTCTTCCCTTCCAATCTAGCTTGTCGCCGATGAGACTGGCGGTGCCATAGACTGCTCCCATCCCCATCCAGTCAGGAGCATCTTCCTGGAATCCAAAGCACGTCCCTCTTGCGCAACTGCCTTTGAAGGTAATCGGCGCTCAATCCAAGGATCGAACCCGAGTCGTCACGGGGAGAAGATGAGGCCTTAACCAATCAACCAACTCATCTTGCAAACTCTTCTAGCATGTTTGGCTCTGGTACACCTCGCGAGTTCGCCGATCTTGCTCCTTAATTGCAATTTCAGGTGCACTTAACTACGCCTTGAATTTAGGAACTCCTCAAGGTTCTCCTAAACCTTGTGAAACAAGTTAAGAACTTGAGTTCTCCTCGAGTAACTCCGTAAATTGATCCTAAACTTGAGGCGCCTTAATTTAACTATCCTTGTGAAACAGGCCCAGAATAACCCCGAAGATCCGTTCGTGTACGAACTTCGTACCATTTCCGATATGCAAATGGTGTCGAAGATCTCCATGGCCTGTAATCCTTTACATCGTGTACCTAGTCAGCAGGAGTTTCCGAAGGGCCCCCCAGCGGGAATCCGCATAACGGTAGAGGAGAATTGTGTGTGTAAATCTCGGCATAATGTCTATGAGACAGAGGATAGTTAGATAATGTTAAGCTAAATTGAACGCAAAGCGGGAGAGGACATAAGGAAATACAAGAAATCTCTAGATTACTGAGTTAACCGTTTCAGTAGTACAATCAATGGTGTTACAGGCTGTAACTTACAGCTAATTTAGCTTGATCGATTATTGGCTTTATCAGCTGTAGCCGGAGACAGTATAGCGCATCAGTCAGACCTGGGGATTGAACCCGGGGTCTTTCGGTTCGCCAGTATACAAGTTAACCACGCGGCCAAATGGCTTAAGTGGAACATACTTCACTAGCCTAGACTTTGCACTCCACTAGCTATCCTCTCTTCTTGTGAGGAGTCTCGATGCGGGGATGGGTTTGCGAGAGTAGCGACGATTTCGGACGATATCTATTGGTAGTTCAAATGTGCGTACTCCGATGCAGGAAGCAAGATGAGACTGTCATCGCAGATGTATGACAGTCATAACACTATGGATGAGTCAAAAAACGCCGTATATCGATCATCGATTTCATCGCCATGTCTTGTACACTACCATTGACATTCGGGCCACTCCGTCGGGCTCACTAATAACTCGGAGGCTTTGGCAACTATGAGCCAGTGCGGGGTACTCGCAGGAACGATTCTTCGAGCATATCGTTTAAATTATCAGACTCAGGAAAAGGTCTCAACTAGTGCTCACCCAATACAACGAATCTTGAAAAAATGAGCCGCGCTCCACTCGAAAGGGGAGAAGGAGTCGCGAGAATAATATGCATACGCTTTCCGCGGTCGAAAAGCTGAAACTACTCTTTAAAGAGACGCTCGGTGACGTAATCACCGCCGGCGAAAATCACATCTTTGCTGGCAAAACACACATTCTCATACCTCGCTGTATTAAAGTATCTAGCTGATAGCTTGGGACAGGCACTCGTGAGGCTGTCGACGAGGTCATCCAACGTGTCTCCGTCCTTCATGGCTGACAGTTTGTGGGGCTTACCAATGCCCGTTCCCACGAGCTTGTACTTCTTAAAACCGGTGTCACCGCCACCCTTGCAGCCAAGCTTCACACTGACGGTTCCGTCCGTGTTGACCTTGTAATGCTTCTCCACCAGCTTCTCGTCCGAATGGATGGACGTATAAGTTCCCGGAGAGAACGGTTCCCAGACACGCTCGAGTATACGCGATTCATCCGCGATGTAAGCCTCTACATTGCCTTGCCCGGTGACTCCGATCGTGGCCAAGTCCTCCTGCACGACGGAAAGAAGAGGGCATGCCCTCTCCACCCCAGCAAGCCAGACACCATGAGCGACTGTCTCAGGCCAAGATTCTACATAGTGGATGTTGTCATGGTCTTCAGAGGGATTTAGCTTGAACCAGCCAGTCTGATACGGATCCCTATCTTCGCTCTTACAGTCGACAGAGAGCATACCGAAGCCGGCTTCGTTGACGAGAAAGACGACCTCCGCCAATCCCGGACCCGTAGCCCGGTAGACGTATTTGCCCGGATACTTATGGATGCTAACACTCGGCTTGAGAGTGGTACCCACAGCCGCTTGGGGGACGAGCGTTGTGGTGCCAACCAATGCCGGGCCAACTGTTGTGGGGCAGGGGGTAGTAGTTGGAGTAGACTTAACTTTGCAGATACCATGGGCCACAACGGCGATGGAGGAAATGAAGGCGATAACGGGAAGGACCATTATTGGTGCATGGACAGCAGCTTATGAAAGGAAATCAACGACGTTACAGACATCGTCACCCGTAAAGAGTGGGTCGTTGTTCATTGCCACCATCAACTCCTGTTCGCCCTCCACTCCCAACTGCTTCACTAGACGTCACGAGGATATACGGTGCGAAAAGGATGATAACGAGACACTTGGCGGGGAATGAGCACTCGAGCTACTCGCCCTGAAGGAGGAAAAACGATCCCGAGCTGCGAGGTTACAGAGCTGTTCATCGACGCTCACCGCGTCACTATCGTGAGCATGAACATGGCGCCGGTAAGCATATTCCGCGCCGCGCCATCTGCCGTCATATCAGAATGGAGTTAAAACACTTCCGAACGAAACTCTCCGAATCTGAGAAAAATGCAGAGTGAGAAAGGCTGAGCTCGCAGCGACGAGGGCTGGTCGAGCTCAGCACGGAATGGGCAGAGGAATGAATCCCAAGGCATTCATAGAGAAGGGACAGGGGAACAGCGGGGATACAACCGTTGTCTGCAACCGACTGCATCTAAACTGAATCTATGATGAGCACACAGGTGAACGGCGCCAGGGTCCGCCGGACCTGCAGATTTGAGCTCAGGTGGGTTACGGAACGGCAGAACAGCGCCCGAAACGTTGCCACAGGCGTCGACTCACTCAGTGAGTCTTTCGACTATCAGACGGTGGGTAATTTAGGCCACATACTATGTGGCACATAGTGACGCTGCCTCTGTTGCATAGGCTTGCTTACGATTGATGCTCTTCGAGCAGTTTCTTCAGCACAGGACCTGTACTCAAGAAACTGCCTGTACGACAGGCGAGTATAACTGGTCAAAAGTTCTATCCTGAACCATTCTGAGGCAGTTCGAGGCACACTTCAGTGATGAGCGTCACGACGTTTTGAACGTCGTTTCAGAATCTCTGCCCGAATCGTAACTCAGGACCGCCGTGATGAGGCGTTAGCTCAGGTGGGAATTCTGGCAATGCTCTCTCCAAGCTAGCTCTCTTCGCAGCACGGAATCAACACCCCGCGCGAGTCTCGAGATCAATGGTCTCGCGCTATTCTGTTCTCACGAGACAGAAAGAGAAAGAAGCTTATCGCGAGAAAGTGGTGTAGAGTATACCGAAAGTTCGTGGACGAGGAATTGATGAGCAAAGGGTAGAAGTTCTACCCTTAGCTCATCAATTTCTACCGTAGAACCCGTCTCTCTCGATAAGGAGGCTAAACAGTAAACCTTAGGAGTGCCAGATAAGGAGGCTCTCTCTGCGCACCTAAGCAAAGGCCAGTTGAACTAGCACGACTGTTGGCCGAGTTAGTAGAGCGTCATGTCGCTTTTCGAAAGCCCGTGGCAGTCCGCAGTTTCCGAAGCTCGCGGACCTCGTGCGATGATCGTACGCGATTTCACAACGATCGCTATCCCTGTCGATAAACTCCATGCATCATCGAGGGTGATACATCAGACTCTATCAAAGTTATGCTGAGGATCAGAGGTATTCCTCGCGAAATCCATTTCACAAGTGCACGGAGAAGTCACTAAGCTAGACTGGAGAAGCTTTCCGGTCGCCCCGCAAAATGCCCCCACTCAACCTAATTCGCCACAGTTTCCAATTGAACTGCTCTTTACAGTTTAGGTTTACCTATGGGGCCCTTCAATGGGGTACTATAACAGACCGACCGAATGAGGTACGGCATAAAAAGTTTCGAGTCTCCGCAATCCTCGTTCGCGCGTTGAGCTTTCGGGAGGAAAGGGGAAAAAGATAGTGACGCTCATTCGAGCTAAAACCCAACTAGTTGTAACAGGGGCATGAAAAAGATGAGCCGCTGCAGTATCCGTAGGTCGCTCCGGCCGGGCCCGGATAGCATTTGCTGGCTTTATCGATGAAGGTCTGGCAATACTTATCGGCACCGGAATTGGTGCAGCGGGCAGGCTTGGGGGTGGTCGTCGGGAGAGCCTTCTCGCAGCGACACTCGGAGTCGACCTCCCAGTCTATGAACTTACATTTGCGAACTTCCTTAGGGGACATCTCGTAGAGTTCGCATTTGGAGGTAACACCGTATGCGTCCTTGCAGTAGTCGTCGCCGTATTTACAATCCTTGTGTGGATTGGGATCCTCGCACAGGCATGGAGACTCCGTTTTCCAGTCGTCGATGAAGTTGCAGTACTTCACCTCAGTCGGGGACTGCTTACGAATCTTGCAAGAGTAGACACTACCAAACCTTCCCTTGCAGAAACTATCTCCGACGTCACAGTCGCCGCCGTGTACCGGAGACCCTAGTTGAGTTACGCACAGGACAACGACGAGGTAGAAGCTGTTCAATGATACGGCCATCGAGATGAAGATACTTACAAACTGTCAGACTTGAACCCGAAAATATGAGCTATGCTAGAGTATAATGTGACCCGCTGAGCCGCGACTCGCCATGACTGAGCACATCGGCAAGAGTTTCATTAAGCCGGGACCGGCGCTGAACTACAAACTCACACACACACTCGTCACGAGCCCACAACTCCCGACTCGGGAGTCCCGAGCAGGATGCGAAATAAGCGATATGGGGAGATGTGCATCAACTGTAGCAGCACTGCACCTGCTGCAGTGCAGGTCTTTCCGCACGCGAATCCTCAGCGTGGACTGTCCTCACTCTCATATCGAATTGAGTGAGAAGGCCTGCGAGGAGCAACGCCATGTTACCCCAAGCAACGCCACGAGGTGTTTGGGTGCAGAACTCGCGGATTCTCTCGTCACTTCGATACCGGCATTCCCTCCCGAGGAGTTTCCACTTGACCTCGTTGAGCGACGAATGCGCGTGACGTGACGTGGCCGAAGCCGTGTCACGGGGGGCGTGATGCTTTGCGTGATAATAGGGCACAAGAAGAGTCGGAGAGGGTCATCAACTGAGTTCGTTATTCGGGTGATCCTCCTAGTTTTGAGCGTTTTGTGCGAGCGACCTTTTCCGTGCACGTGATTATGGATTTCACTACGTAAGGTTCGGACTGCGAAGGCAATTCCCAAAATCCAAGGCACCTGACCAAAATCCAAGGCACAATCTCGCTCGCCCGCGCTGGCCAAAATCCAAGGCAACCGACCAAAATCCAAGGCACCTGACCGATTTCCAAGGCATCTGACCGATTCCCAAGGCATCTGACCAAAATCCAAGGCGGGTGAGCGTTTTACAGGGCGGGCAGCACTTTTCATGGGGTTTGGGTTCATGGAAGTTACGGTAAGCACTCCACTAGGTCTTGGACCAAGACTCTTGGTCGACTTCTACCAGCCTTAACGTTGGAAGAGAAGAAGTTCGCAATGAAAAACAGGAGCTCGACGCATGATCCCCAGGTTCTAACCCCGGGAAGGGCTTTTTTCCTACATTCTCTTTTCCACCACAATTCTCTTCCTTCTGCGACAGTTTTAACCCCTTTATCACAGTTTCCTCTATTGTACCAGCTTTTCCCCAGACTCTGGAGTCCAGAGCTACTCCTATTCGGGTATCCAGGGCCGTTACTACACTTCCAACCCTCGGGTGACCTATCACCTATAACGCAAGGCCTTCGGGTTTGGGGTGAAGGTCGCCCGAAGGGCGACCTGAGTCGGGTTTCGGGTTCACGGGGGTTACGCTCAGTACTCTGCTAGGTCTTGGTTTTCTTTCTTTTGACGCTGCGTAGTTGCGTGACGACCAGCAACGCAACGCAACGGTTGTCAAAACGCGCACAGGCCAAAAGACAAGGAGCACATTTCGCTCGCCCCGCGCTGTCTCCTGGGACAGCGCCTTGGATTTTGGTCGGGTGCTTTGGATTTTGTACTTTGCCCGGACTGCGACAGATGGAGCGTTCGGCGAGCATGTCTCATGTTGCAACTCGTTGCTGAAACTTGGAAACTTGCAATACTTTCATTGCTAGTAACACGCATGAACATATGAAGAATAGACGGAAGAAGTCTCAATGTTGGCTCAATATGTTTCAGACGTCTTTGAAACTATAACTGTGAAGAACTACTGAGACCTATGACTATGTACGATGGCTTGCGTTAACTATAAGGGTCACATCAAGCACTCATTGCTCAACACTCATGCCCGTGCCTACCGTTTCAGTCCAAAACTCGCTACAGCGCAACTCTAAAAGAGCATCTCAGTCGAGTCGACTCAATCGAACAAAAATTGGTACGGAATAGTTAAAAAAGGACCATTTGCACATTTTACGGAGTCGACATGTGATAAAGAGCGAGGAGCAGCGAGAAGCTTTGAAATTGAAGACAATCTTCTCGGGCGTTTTATGAACGTACGTGCGCTAGTGTAGCACTTGAATGTGGAAGCGAATCACCTATTTGTCTTGCTGAGTGACTCAGCCTGAGTCAGCAATGTTGACACGCGTGGCACATGATGTGCCCCACAGTACTCATCAGCTCTGGTTAGGTACATTCTTGTGGACCTATGTCGGTCGGTCCACCCAACTGCGAGCCGGACGATTCGGCTGCGAGTCGCGACAGTAATTCGCGCAAAATCTGGCATCGCTTAAAGACAGACAGAGCTCGTTTATCGGGTCTTCGATAGGATATCGGGCCCTCCACCCTGGTTATCAACCACTGGTTGGGGCCCACAGAGAGTTAACTACCCAGTCCAATAGACTGCGTCGAAAAACTCGCATTTGCTAGCTTCCCTCGGGACCCGAGGCTCGGGTTCATCTCATAGCCTACGAGTCGTAGAGGCCATATGGGAACGGTCTACCAGTGACCTATATCTTTGTTTAAAGCTTGGGACGGGCCACTGATTGACTCAAGAGCCAAAAGATGGATGCGTAGAAAAGTATTGTGCCATGACTGAGGGCCTCAGTCTGAGGCTCAACAATGGATGAGAATGTTGATACAACTTTGTTGTACCAGCTCACACAAGAGCGTAATCCATGGTAATTCCATATCGAGCATGCTTGTGGAATCGAGCAAGAGAACAAGGGGGACCGAGTGAGAGAGCAATTGACCAAGGTATTGGTCACCAAGTATATAGTTATTTGGTTAGTCTTTTCGCTAGATGGATCCTCTGAGTGCGGGACCCGCACTGCGGGTACTGGGAACCTCCCGGTGGCCCACCGGCGGTGGGAGTTAGGGATGGTCGTGGCATACGCCGCGATCGATTGGCAGGCATGTGATCGGACAATGGTAATGGTAATGTCTGCAAAAATTCCGACCGGAGAACGTCGAGTGGAAGCTCACATGTTTTTTACACTGTAGATGATACCAATTCCAGAATCGCCTCTGAGGTCCAGATTCATTTTTTCGAACGGGAAGTCACGAATGACTTTTCCGTCGAATAACTGGGTGTGCGATCGAGACCCGCTCAAGAGGCACTTTCCGCCCACCTTAACATCTGTTCGCTTCAACTCACACAATTTCTGCGTGCCTGAGTTCGCTTCGACGAGCTCAGCCCTGACTTTTACTCAGGATATAGTACGTACAAGTCCTAAACGAGGGTCGATCCCGAGACCTCTTGGCTAACAGGTGGGGGAGGGTGAACGGTTTTAAACCGTTCACGGTAAACCGTCGGTTTACCGTGAACCCTGTGTCGCAGGGCCTGTGACTAAATGGCTCGAGTCACTCGAGTCGAGTGCGTTGAAGTCACTGGCTTGAACAGGGAGGCCGCGGGCGAGGCGGGAGCAACGACAGCCCGCAGCTAGGGACTATTGAAAAAAGAGACAGTAATCTTCTCATCGAACCTTTAACAATGACCATAATCGGCCGCAATCCAGTTCTCATGCTTCTCATCGCACCTCCTGCCTCCCTGTTCAAGCGTGCGCATACAGGAGGCGGCCTCCTGTATGCGCACGCTGGATAATACCATGCGTATCTTCATGCATATCTTGCATGAACGGTTTCATCTAGCACCCATGCGGATGCTAAGTAATTAGACTAAGCTCTGGATAAGCTGCTCTCTAAGCCTATCCTTAGAGTGTTGGGTTGAGTATCTATTCCCCATACACTCCAGTGCTCAGCAGTGGTGAACGTGAAACGGTGGCCTTAGAGGTGAGTTGCTCTTTCTCCGCCGTATTTGATGGGTTCGCCCTATGCTCATCTGTGCCTGGCAGGCACTGCCTGCAGGTAAGCGCTAAGGCCGTGGACTTCGGAGATATGAATGAGTCTGACTCTACTGTGAGTAACTGTACAAAGCCACCTGCGACCGATAAACATTTGACTGAATGTTTGAGTCGGCTCTTTGTGTCAGTACGAAATCCGTTATGTTGAAGATGAGAAGGAGGGGAGTATTTGTCATCTCGAGTGGCAATTCTTCGATCCCCCCAATGCCCGCGAAGACCTCAGTATTGGAATTCATCTGGACACAGACCAGAAGGCTTTCACTTATGTCGAGGCATTCGCGTGGCGCTGGAAATCTCGTCGTAACTTGATTGTCAAGTAAGACGTTGCATGCGGCTAAACTTAGCTTGTTCCTCTTGCTTCTTGTGATATATTCTCAATGATTGATGGAGTGGCTGCCACTAGCTCAGTCCGACAGTTTTAAAGACTGTCTCAGTCCGCGGCGGTGAGCGACTTTGAGTGAGAGCTTCTCAACGGCGGGTAGGCTTCGCACATAGACTGTCGCGAGGACACATCAACTGAACTCTCGAAGAAGGTTTCTGGACTTCGGTAGCGGTTGTGGCCACTCCTCGTCATCACCTGCTTTGTCACTTTCAGGGACACCAATGACGAGCTGGTCGTGAAAGCTTATGGATACAGTGCTGAGGAGATACGTTGGAAGTATCCAACGCTGAAAGAGGGACCCAAGGGGACTGATAAGAGACGCTCAGCCGAGAAATGGCTCTCGAAGGAGGGCCAATTCTCACCTTGGGTCACGTAACGTGACTCACGTTAAGGGTGACGTTCTGGATCCTCTGATCAAGATCATTGATTGGAAATCGGACGACGGGAATGTCACATGCCAGAAAATCTACCACTTCCTCGCCTTCAAAGCTCCCGAGGGTTACGGAAACGGAGACCTTGATTGGCCTCATGAGTTTGTGATGAACAATACCAAGAGAATCAAGAGGCGCATTCGTAGGTGGAATTCAAAGAGTTTATTGAACACTGTCCGAAGATGTTTGGCGTGCTAACAGAGCTCGCGAGAATGAATGTGATTATCACATTTTATCAAACAAGTTGTATGTATATCGTGTGGGCGATGTCAATAATAATGAAGAAGAGCTGTGCAGCATTTGTGTCGCTACTAGCAACTTGCTAGTATCGCTTGTCTAGCCGAATGACGATTGCCACAGCCAATGAGCGGGTTGTTACTTAGTGGCCCTCAAAAGGGTTGGGCTAAATTATCGATTCTGATTTTGACTGTCAGAGATTTCGACAGAAACTCTCGAATTGTGACCATATGGCATGGTGACCATAACTTCATTCAAAGCCCAGGCTCGCGTTCACCATAATGCTGAATTCCCGATACCAGACAACCAACAACAGGACTAATTATTAGTATCGCTTGAATATCTACGCTAGCTTTATTTGGGCGGAAGATGCACCAGTGGCTTATCCGGAAACAGAATACCTTCAGTTCTCGAGTAGTCAGGTGGCCGGGCCAGCCTGGCCCGTGCGAAGACGCGGGCACTCATGTGATTATCACATGCATTTAATGCAGCATTCCGAATACTAGCCGGTGACGCACAGCTTTAGCGACGGCGTTACTGTAACGCAGAACCATAAAGAGCGATTGGTGTTTCAGCAAAACACTTTTGCCGAGTGAGCTAGACTAATTGTGGCATCCGTGCCAAACGTTTATTTGTTCACGCGCAAAAATGTGATTATGCAGAGAAAAAGACAGGCTTCACTTGAGAGCTGATTAATAGTAAGTTCTTGAAAGACTATCTTTGACTCACTGATTCTCACTGGTCCACACTGATTCTCGACATTCGGACATGAGAAAGGATAATACTCCTCACCATAAAAACTTATAAAAAGTTTTGAACGTGTCATACGTAAAATTTACGTACTTTTTGTACGTTTGAGTTGTGGACTGTTGTCTCTATATTGCGCTGACGCCCATAGCGTGATCGATACCCTGCAATGCAGGGCCTGCATCATAGCCTATAAGTAGATCCCAAGCGCAGCACACTCGTGCTGCTGCCATTGTGGGCGTGCGCTACTGATTGTGTCCTGATGATCGGCCTCACAGTTTTGCATATCTAATCGTTTCACCGTAGCCTAGCGCTGGTCGATTCAAGGATAAGTCTGTAGCTGAAGACTATCTGAAAGCAGCATTGTCATAGATCCTCGGTCCTATTGTCTCTTTCCTTTGATCCCCGTCACTACTAGCTTCAATCGACTTGTTGCTGGTACTCCGATCAACCCCAGTCTCTAGAACGAGTATACTCCTGAGAACAAGGCTTTGGATTGAGTTGCTTATTACTTGGGGGAGGGATTTCAAGTCAGCTTGTCACCAGAACGGTTCTGGCAGAACCACTAGATCTACACCACTAACTGACTACTCCCTCTTCGGTTATCTCTACCCCACCAACGTTCTCCACAGCCCATGTGGCGTTGCTAGCATGGATGGAAGCCAGGTGTTACGCTCCGTCTATGTTTATGCGTGCAGAGTAGTCTGGGCAATAGCTCTTTCATAAGATCCATCTCACAAGCTCCCTTTGGCCTTGTGTTCCACGTATGAGTAAGAAGAATACAACAGATGGTGGAGAACCCGGTGGCACCTCTCCTGCGCCCACTACCACTTCTGCGACACCACTACTACCTATCCTAACCCTCACTTAGAGCTTCTACGCTATCTACCCCTCACCCATCTCAACGCCCTCTCTGAAGGACAATCTACTCATCTCAACGCCCTCTCTGAAGGACACTCACGTGAACTCAATTCACACAATCAACTCACCAAGCTTGAAAATGCCTACTCATAAACGGTCTGACGAGCTTCAACCCTCATGAACCATCTACCTAACCACCACTCTACCCCTACTACTGTGTACTACAACTTCAACAACGTTGCATCTGTAGTAAATACTGTTCGGGCCACACCACGTCAAACAAGCTTCCTACTCTGGAACAGTGGATATGAACTTCTTACATTTATCTCTCTGCTTTCACATTACTCGCTCAGTCTACCGACCAAGTAAAACATAGGGGGGGTGAGCTTTTGTTACGCTCCGTCTATGTTTATGCGTGCAGAGTAGTCTGGGCAATAGCTCTTTCATAAGATCCATCTCACAAGCTCCCTTTGGCCTTGTGTTCCACGTATGAGTAAGAAGAATACAACACCAGGGTCCCTAGCACTCGGGTAAGACACGTACGCGTGGGCGCCACTTCGGGCATTCCGACTCCGGTCAGTGCGACTCATCAGGCACGCGGTACTACAGTATAAGCCATCGACTGTGTAACTCCGCGAATTTGTACGGTATCGAGTTCATAGTATAACGCCAGCACGCCGGCGGTGGGAAACCGCATGAGGTATGTCGGTGATTCAAAGTAAAGTTTACCGAGTCCGTTTCACGGGGGACGCGGCGCGTGGGTCAGGCGTTAGATCGGCCGAGCACGGCGCGGCTGAGAGTTCCAGCGAGAGAGAATCGTCCTCGGTTTCGGTGGAAGGAATTCGATAATAAGCAGGGTAGGGATCTCAAATCACAGGCCATGGCTTCATGCGGCCACATCTATCGCTATTCGCCAACTCCTCACCTTATCTCAATACCAAGCGGCAGGGACACTGTCCCTGGGACAGTCATTACTGAGAAGGAACTTTCTCGTGCGTGCAGAGTTTTTCGCGCTGCAGTGCTAACTATGGCACATGATTTGCTTGAACTTCCGCAGCTGAGCTGCGGCAGCTCCTCCACTCCCGTGCTCCTTAGAACTGTGGCAGCTCTAGCATAGCATTCTCCGACCTTCGGTCTGAACTATCCTGACAACAGTCTTTGCACCACTATGGCCGTACCAACCAACAACGTCTCCTTGATGAAGATCTTATTCGTGACTCTGACTGTCACTCTTCTCGGGTCTCTGGTGAGTTCTCTGTGTCCTCACCCCGACGCCGACAAGCAGTGCGCTATACGTGTCGGTGAGCACAGCAGATGTATCCGTAGCCCATTCGGGTCAACTTACGGTTTCTGTACGAAGGCCGGTGCTTTCGTAACCTGTCCGTGTCTCTAAGCTTACGGAGTTCGGTTATTTCAACCAACCGTCCTACAATTTTTCTCGTCATCCCCGGGAGCCATCAAGTTGGAAAAACCAACTATTCTGTAGGGTACCCTTGGTGCGGCATTTGACCGTGACGGAACTTCCGTCATAGTGTCTCCGCTATATCTGCCTCAAGCAGAGATGAAACTACCGAAACGATTCGTTTCAAACTAGAGGAGCTGATGCGTTCAGATGGACGAGTAAGTTCAATCCACTTGATTTGCGAGAACGCTCGCTGTCTTGCCCGGGCCCTGGTCTTATCGGTTCAGTAGACCATGATCAATGTGCATTCTCTACGAGGGAACCTGACTAGGGCTCGGGCCGCCAGAGTCCGACGTCAAACCCCTTCCATGCAGGAGATTTCAGGCACTGGACCCAAAATTTTGACTACAAATACTCTCTGTCCCTAAGGGCCTGTCTAATCATCAACGAAGTGACCCCTTGACTGAGACTCTCAGTCTGAGAGGCATAGAGGTTCGGATCTTCCCGTGAAAGGCTCATTGTGCGGATAGATGCGAACATTCTTGAGCGGCCTTTCCCAAGGCCTGTGTGCTTCGCCACTATCGCGCTAGTCTCCTAAGACTCGGCCGTCGATGACGGCCCGTCATGGACGGGCAAGACAATCACTGTCGGACACACGACAGAAACCATGCGACCCATTTTCGGGTGTATCTTGATTACTCAGATTCTTGGGTGGTAAATTCTCGAGGCTTGTTGCCATCCAGTTTCGGCGAAACTGTTTCGCTCAACAGCAACTCTGAAACTCATTGAACCGGACTTGATATTCACAAAGGTATCTCGCGGAAATTACTTCGGAGATGATATCGTCTTCGACATCGTCGGTTGGGAGACTCAGCAAAACTCCAACTAGCATCGAACCGGCAAATTATGTATTTTCTCACGACTTTTGAACTGCTACCATAGTCACTCTTCGCAAAATCTCGATGGATACGAACAAACGACGAAAATGCCATCCTCAACCTACTGGTATCGATTCCCGCTGTCAGGGTTAGCTTATTAAACGGGGACTCAGTCGGTCACAGAAGTGAATGCTGGCTTTCACACATCGTCTCTGGGGCTCAACCTGCGAGGACTGAGCTTCAACAAAACCTCGGAAAAATTTAAATGAAACAAGCTATAATGAGAACAGTCAGCTGTAGTATGCCTGTCAGTGATATTGGGAGGGTCTCGAACCCACAACCTTCCGAGCAACAGATCAGAAGTCCAGATCACTAACCGACTCAGCCGAGGAGTCGGCGTATGTGCTGCACTCCGAATCTTGCGTTTCGAAGACGAAGAACTCCTCAGCATGTTTCAGGGCATTTCCTCGGAACCTGGGAACCATCATCGGGAGCGGAATCCGGCGTCTTGTGATTACCTCATCATCAGCGCGAACAAGCCAATAACGACGATGAGGAAGCCTGTCGACACTGCCTTCTCCAAGCCATCCAGAATGGCCCATCCCTCCTCCCAGGAACGTACATTGTCGTACGCGGACATCCAAAAAAGTCAACTACATGGCAAATGTTTGTGAATTGGGAAAATTCTGGTATGCAAGGCACGGCGCACGTCGCAAACATGTATAATATACTCTGGGAGAATTTCCGCGAGTACTATTGATTTAATAGTATCGAACTCGACGCTCAAGGATCATCAACGCCCATTCATGCGAGCACACAAAGAAGAATACTCATGCAGTGCCTTCTCCTCTTCACCCAACAGCTTGTAGAACTTGGCACGGACCAAATGGGCCTGGTCAGACGGCAGGTTGACAATTTCTCGCGCGCCAGGAAATTTACTATACCTTGCAGAGGGCCTGTTCACTGACGTCTTTGCGGAGTGGGGGCAAATCTTCGTCCATGAACTTCAGCTCTCCCAGTACCGCAATCCCTGGGAAAGCCGTGGGTTCAATTCCCGGCTACGGCATCTCAGAGAGTCTCTAGTCCACCCGAGGTCGTCACCTCCGAGCTGTATTTCTTTCTCTATTTCTGCCAAGGTGGCTATCCATGAGCTGACAACCTCGTCGTACTGGTTCTCGACGGCACTTCGGGGCGGCGGATCCCTGTAATACGACACTCTGGCAGAGTGACTCTGCCGATTGTCATCAACAATGCGTATGCTAGCTTGGATATTTCCCAACAAAATTCCGGCTCATATCTTGGGTTGACTTAGTATACTACAAAAGAAACCCACTCTTAGCAGACCTCCAGCGACCGCCATGCCACGCAGTGCTTAGTAAGCACGCCTCAAGCAAACAATTGAAGAACCCCGAGAAACGAACGCAAATGTTCCTGCTCGTCAGTACTGTAGCGAAGCAGCACTTCACTCAGACTGCAGGTCTATCTTCGCTCGGCACAGCTTTTTTTAGTGACCTCAGGTTAATAAACTAGGTGGAAATTACCATTGGAAACTACTCACTAGTCTGGCGTGACTGCTATGATCCCGACAACCCTATCAGACACAGCAGATTTCGAGAAGGACACGAAACACACCTTCTGTGGCCGCTTTCAACCGCCTCCCTCTCCCACGGCTCGAGCAAATCCCGGGCCGTCCATTTCCTAGCCAATTCACCATCAGTCGGCGACATGACCCTGTGAGAAAATGAAACTCGGAACAAAACATGAAAGCCATCAACACAAATTGCATGAATAAACATCAACAACTTCCCAACAACTCGAACTTCTCCCTGGGACTAGAAATAACAGGGGCATTTATAAGACGAGCCACTGCAGTACCCGTGACGGACCCACGCTGGACCAGGGTAGCACTTGCTCGCTCTATCGACATGCCACTGGCAGAACCTATCGCCTTGGGGATTGGGGCAACCGGTTATGGGTTCGGGAGTGGTGGTTGTGGTCGTCGGGAGAGCCTTCTCGCAGCGGCACTCGGAGTCAGCTTCCCAGTCTATGAACTTACATTTGCGAACTTCCTTGGGGGACATCTCGTAAAGTTCACATCTGGAGGTAACACCGTATGCGTCCTTGCAGTAGTCGTCGCCGTATTTACAATCCTTGTGCGGATTGGGATCCTCACACAAGCATGGAGTCTCCGTTTTCCAGTCGTCGATGAAGTTGCAGTACCTCACCTCAGTCGGGGACTGCTTACGAATCTTGCAAGAGTAGACATTACCAAACCTTCCCTTGCAGAAACTATCTCCGACGTCACAGTCGCCGCCGTGAACAGCAGACTGTAGCAGTGCCAAGCACAGAGCAACCTTGATTGGCTTGTTCGTAGAGATCATCTGTAACGAATGGCGTTGGACGGAACGGTTATAGGTATGGGCACACTGGAAATCTCTGAAAATTAAACAACTCAATATAGTGCGCTCGGCTATTCTGGGTTGTCACTGTCTGCAGTTGACGCATATCGTGTGGAAGAAGCAGATTGGAACTCGGCAATTTTTCATAAATTTAGTTTTTGAACTATATTCCTGACTGGTGTGGAGCACTTGGCACAAGGGTGAAACGGCCCGTAGACTTGAACCTACTGTTCAGGAAAGCAGAAAGGAAAGCCTTGGAAACGGCTGTTGTTTGCCCCCACCTGATGGCTCCCGGCTATGGTATGTGCTCGCTTTCATCCACAGTCACCAGAACACTCCGCTGGAATCACGTTTTCGTGTATACCAAAACGGCGCGTCAAGGCGATCGATATGGAAGATACTCAAAGCCGCAGCTCGAAGCCACTTCCTGCGACCGCTCAAGGGGAAAGCAAGGCTGACGGAGGAAGGCAGCCTCCGAATGACCAGTGCCAAGCCTAGTAAAGCCTAGTAGGCTTTACTAGGCTTGGCCTACTAGGAAACAGTGAACAAAGAGAACAGTGAGTGGCCTTGCTTTGAACTGTTCAACCTTCATCAGTGCCAGGGCCAGCAGTTACGCAGTAGCCCGTATCTGCTGCCAACTAGCAGTTGGAAGGCTTCCACCACGGTTCAGTAGGACACGAGAGCTGCCAGACTCCATACCCGATCCGGGTCGAGTCAGCAGTCTCCAGTATCCTACCTCCACATCCAGGGAGCGGAGGGCTGAGTCGAGCTCACATCCACCATCATTACAGCCATAACTACATGGCTGTACCTATTGCTAGCGCCCTGCTGGCTCCAGCGTTGAACTACACTGAACTACCGCGTCTTGCTTGATATCCTTGACGCGCACAAGCCTCTATTGTGCGCTCATAAGCTATGCGTGGCAATTTCGCTCACGCCGATCGGCCGGAAGGATTCTGCGAGGAACTTCATCGGATGAAGCCTTGAGCCATCATGAAGGGTAGAGTTGATAATTATAGAAATACCAACAACCAAGTTCAACACCAGTGTTTTTGGCACGCTCAGAATCAACTGGATGCCGACGCGAGAAGATACACTACTGAGAACGCAACACTCAAAGAACAACGCAAAAGCATGAGTTCACATCAACCTGACAAAAGCGAGATTGGGATTGAATTCACGCCAATCAGTCAATACCTTAATTTAAGCAAAAGTTTATCTTTTTCTTGTAGCGATGAGATGAGTTCGATAAGGAGAGAATTCCGTCTCTTTCCTGAAATAGCGGGATTCTTGGGTAGAAAACTGCGAGAAAATCGAAACCAAATACGGAGAATCCAAAATGGAGAATCCACCTGTCGAGTTCTCCGTGGACTTCTTTGCACCAACATTCTTGTCTTCATTGTTTTCTTCTAAATCTCGTATCTCAGCTTCAAGCTTGAAAAAGACGACTGCCCGAGAGGAGGTTATTTCCGTTTCTCAACTACCTGTTTGATTTCACGTCTTAACCTTTTATTTTACTAACTGGCTTCACACCGTCTCCGGGCAGCACTTCAGAGATATCGGGCCTGGCCGGTATCTGAGGTTAACCTGCCCCATGCCAGCATAGACACAAGACACGTCATTTTCTAAACCTCAGTTACATACCGGAAGCGAGAACGTGACTAACCAACCCGTGCATGAGTGCTGTATGGCGCCCGATCTGAAACGCCGTAGTGGCGTGCCGTACGCCCGGCGTACTACACCGCAGCCATAGCTATCGTCTATCATGCCAGATGGCCGATAGGGCAATTGTTTCCAATCCCATCCCTCCACTCCCGGAGCGGAAGTATCAGGCACAGGTTCGTCTAAGCGGAGTATGTGGCGTTATCGCGTTATTGTCGGTCGCGCCGATTGAGTCGGCAGCTCGCGGGTCAACAACTCGGGTCCTATACTCGATCGATATGGCTTCATCAAGCCATTTCCTCAAGGCCCAAGCGCCCCGAGTGTGGATACTCAATCCGCTGAAATTCAGCGGCTGAATTTTCTCCAAAGATTTCCTTCGACAATGCTTCTACTGTAGAAGCATCGCTGAATCCTCTCACTCCATAGTCCGCGAGAAACTATAGTTCGTGAGAGACAGTTGAATTCGTAAGGAACAAAGGAGATTGATTTTTAGGCGTTGACCGCGATCCAGAAATCGATGCGGAGCGTCGGAATCGATCCCCTGAACACCCTCGGCATTCCCTACAGAACGCGGAGTTTCACCACCCATCTCTAGTACCCAGTAGTAGCGTCCAACCAGCATCATCTTCGGTACAGTTCTCCAGGACTTCGCCGAGGAGGCATGATAATTCGGGGAAGGTTCGTGAGAGTCTTCGCTTCCCTCAGACATCAAACAGGGAAATCTGTCTTGAGAGAGTTTATAAAGACCACTATCGAGTAAAATTGGCGTGACAACCGGCGCCCTCTATGCTGAGAGACGTGGCGATTATACCATGTACAGCACGATGTATAAGGAGAGCTTCAATCGAGAATCGCCTGAAAATATTCAAGACGTAAGTACCGATAATGATGCTAACTCAGTTGCCTGGTTTGCTGGTATCTGGCTGCAATGGTCGTTCAATAAACCATTTCTGAAACGCAGAATAGAACCTCAAACCGCATGTACCGTGTCAAGATCAATTCCGGATGCTATCCTGAGTCTCAGAATTACTTTGTTCCACGAAAAGCAACGCCGAACCGACTTCGAGTTACCATCCCGCCGCCACGCTAGTCCAGAGTGCGAATGGTTCTGGTTTAAGACAGGCAGAGTGAGAACGCAACCACCGAGTTTTGCCATCTAAAATTCAATTTTCCATCTACGGTCTTCACATCATCAACGACCTGGCTGAGTTACAGCGCAACCTCCGTGAAGCAGGAGATGAATATCGGCGACAAAAGCATCGCAAAGACTACACTATGCGTGGCGGCGAGGTTAGCCAACAGTCAACGACCCCATAATGAGCAATACGAAATTTGTGAAAACAACTGAAGAGTGTACTATGTTCGTTGGCGGCTACTCCTCAAGCATTTAGTAAATACTGGCAGACACACGTGCGACAAATTCGTCTTTCCAAACCCGGCGAAACGAGCAACCCTCGGTTTGAACCCGGGTCACGCTCATGCCAGTCAGGACAACTAACCTCTAGACCAATGAAAACTATTCGTAGGTGCACTATATTTTGACGGGGGCGACGGCTCGAGTCTTGCACGCATGCGCGAACGCAAGGCCGAAGTGCGCACGCTAAATGAGCTGCTTATTAATTAAAAGACTCGGCCTAGCGACTAAGAGGGGCTTCATTTCCGAAAGTCAGAATTGGTTCCGAATTCGCCAGAATCCATTCGGAGCTTCAAAAGGCGTGCATAGAGGCCTAAAAACAGAGCGTCACTCCTGTTTCGAGACTGAATAATTGAGAACACAACAGTCGATTTTTGCCACCTGAAATCCAGTCTTGGGTCCAGTGTCTTCGAATCATCATGAAAGATTTAGCGCGGCTCTAGCTGGGAGCTATGCTATCATCGGACATCAGAAAGCTGTCGTTCAATAGACTGACTATGAAACTCAAAACAGATCCTGGAATCGCAGTTCACGTGTAAAAATCTGTCGATTCTGGATTTCGGAAATACTTAGTTGAACAGGGGAAGGACAGTACTATCAGCGGAGCATTCGACGATGGAGCCGTCTCCGAATCTAGCCGCTGCGGGAAGAATCCAAGCTGATGACGCGGTGGTATAACCAGCGTCGACGCCCCTATTTCACGCTTCCAGCTACGGAACCGAACCTGAGTATTCCTGAATCGTGCAGGGAGCGACCTAAGATACCGAACCGACTTATTGGGCCTGTTTCATAGGAGCAAATTTGCTCCTTAAGTGCAAGTAGCGCCTTAAGTAAACCTCAAGGCGCCTTAAGTTTTTCTGGTAAACTGTTTCACTACTTAAGTAACATCACCAAGGCGCCTTAAACTTAGAATTACTCGAGGCGCCTTAATTTAAGTATCCTTGTGAAACAGGCCCATTCACTTTCTTCCACCGCTCGGGCGGGCGAGGTGACCCTTGCCGAAGGTATGTCTCCCAGCACTGGCGTCTCCTGTTCTCACGGAAGCCTTCGTGAAGTTCACGACGCGAAGCCGTTGTTGTAAAAAGGACCACTTCGCCAAGAAGCCAAAATTTTATAAAATTTTCTGACTACGGATTGAACTCCGTCACAACTGAACCATTATGCAGTTGCCTTTGTATGGCGTCCACCTCCTCTGCGGGCGATCGTGCTGTTCTGTCGACCAGTGAGGTTTTGAGCAAGGCCACGGGTGCTGCTTTCCGTGGTGGCATCGCTGGTGCCTCCGCGCAAGTACTCAACGTATTCGCTTTGATGTGGATGCGCACGACCATGAACTACCAATACCGCTACGGTGGTGGCCTGATGGAGGTCCTCAGAAAGCTGTACGGCGAGGGAGGCGTGCCGAGGTTCTACCGAGGGCTCCTTCCTGCGCTCATGCAAGCCCCCTTGAGTCGCTTCGGTGACACCGCGGCTAACGTCGGCGTTCTCGCGCTCCTAGACAGCAGCGCTGCCACTAAGGACATTCCCGTCGGTGTGAAAACTGCGGCGGCATCGTGCGGAGCGGCGTGCTTCCGAGTCGCTCTGATGCCGATCGATGCGTGGAAGACGACCAAACAGGTTGAAGGCCAGGCCGGCATGCGAGTGCTCGTCGACAAGGTGAAGCAGCACGGCGTGAGCAAGCTGTGGCACGGCTCCTTGGGAGCGATGAGCGCTACGTGGGTCGGCCACTACCCCTGGTTTGTCACGCACAACTACCTGTCTCAAAACCTTCCCCAGTTCGATAGCCTTCCGGCCGGTAAGTACGTAAGAAACGCGTTTATGGGGTTCTGTTCGTCGTTTGTGTCGGACTGCATTTCTAACTCGCTGAGGGTTTTAAAAACAACCAAGCAGACTTCGGTCGAACCGATCAGCTATCGTCAAGCCTACAAGATGATCATTGACAAGGACGGCTTCGCTGGTCTGTTCGGGAGAGGGCTCAAGACGAGGATCATCACCAACGGCATGCAAGGGATGTTCTTTTCCGTGGCTTGGAAGGCCATTCAAGAACGCTTGGATAGAAGAGCGAAGACCTCATGATTATAATAATTTTGCACCACGGTTGCCGATATTTTTGCACTCATTCTTGTGTGGTGGCTGAAAGCCGGGCGTAGTGTTGAATGAAAGTGCTTCAGTGGAAACCGAATGAAGGGCAACTCTGCAACCCTGTCTTATTGATGGGCGTGGGGATGAAGAGCACGCTGATGTAAGCACACAGAGATCACTCAAGACTCTAACTTAAGCGGAATGAGCGTTACAAGATGATTCCAATTCACTTTTCGAACAGTGGCTTGAGAGCTTCTATGCTGGATAGCAACTAAGATATTCGAGCGATCCCCAGGAACGAGGAGGGTGGCCGCGTGCGCTATGAAGGCTAATTTTGTCGGGCAGATATGCTCTGGCCGACGGACGGGTCGCAACACCGTTGACGCGTTCGAAGGGAGGGTTCGCTGAAACACAGCTCATCGCGAGATCTCTCTACCATCAAGCTCATGGCCCTGTAGATGGTATTCGATCTGAAAGCTTACTTTATGCGGCCTGTCGAACCACATCTCGAAGAGGCGGCATTCAGGGCGGATGCTCCACCGCCGTGTTAGTCACCACACTACACAGTTCCTCCTTCCGGTAACTGTTCCACGATCGAACAGTCCATTCCGCGATACTGTCCATAGTGGCCGGGCTGGCAGCAACCGGAGCGTGACGCCACTCCGTCACGCTTGATATGTCGCGTCTCGTTCGCCCGTCACTCCCTCGGCCGTCTCTCCTAGCCCTTCGCATCTTCACCAGCCCTTGCTATGTTGCCCCGTTATATCGCTGTTGCCGCGGTCGCTGTTGCCGCTTCCGTTGATACTGCTGTTGCCAGTACCACAACAGGCAGCAGACTGTGCGGCACTGCTCTTTGCAGGAAGGAGATCGGCCTGGGGTCTTATTGTAAGAGTTACCAGCCCCATCTCGCTGGACGTGTTTGCAAGACCCTTGACGATAGGGACACTAGGCTCATCCGCTGTGATTGTGAAGACCCGACTGCTCAGCCTACTACTACGCCAAGCTGTGAGCCGGCTAAAACTACCACTACTCCGAGCTGCGAGCCTGTGAAGACTACAACCACCACTACCACTACTCCGAGCTGCGGGCCTGTCAAGACAACTACTACTAAGCGAACTACTACAACCACCACTACCACTACTCCGAGCTGCGAGCCTGTCAAGACCACTACTACTAAGCGAACTACTACAACCACCACTACCACTACGCCGAGCTGCAAGCCCGTCAAGACTACCACAACTCCGAGCTGTGAGCCTGTCAAGACTACCACAACTCCGAGCTGTGAGCCTGTCAAGACTACCACCACCCGAACCCCAAACACCAGTACTACGCCGAGCCACACGCCCGCCAACACCACGACTACGCCTAGCGGCGCCCCAGTGACAACTACTGCGTCCCCGACGCTCCCTCGCAAGGCCTGTTATGGCGGTGATCTCGCCTGTGACAGCGAGCTGCCCGGCAGCGTCTGCCAGAGGCACGCGGGAGACTCTAGGCTTGGCAGATGCGTTGGTGGACGCAACCCTCACAAGAGGAACATCTCCTGCGCTTGCTTCTACCACTAGAGGCAGCCTAGGTTACTTCTCCAGGATTTTTACCGGTTACTTTCCTCACTCAATCAGCCTGTTATCTACAGCACACTTTACCGCTGACCACCACTGTTGTGTTGTCGAGTCACTTGTTTACAGAGGAATGACGACTGAGGGATAAATCTCCCGTATTGCCATGTCTCTCTCGCATTCCACGCGTGCTGATCAGTAAGCTCCAACAGGAGTCGTTACCGCATGGTGCTCGCGTTTCATGCTGTATCTTTCGCTCTAGTTCAAGCCGAAGTACCAGTCTCTGCAGTAACGTTATGTGCGGTATTAGCGTTCGCACGAGTGAGCTGCGCCGCTCTGGCTACTATTACACTACAAGAGCGATGCCTCTATCGAAAAGAAAACTCAGTGCCTCGCGTCGCTGACCCGACTCGGTGGAATGCTTGTCGACTAACAGTTCACTCATCCGTATTAGCATCTCTCTGCGTTCGAGGCGCGCAAGGCGTTCATCGGGCCACCCTATGTTAGTAGTGCCAAAGGGAGTTGCCTTTGGGGCAAGCATTGACGCTTATCGACAGAGGGTGAGACGTTCCTACGCAGTATGAATCCAGACGAATATAACTTTATATTCGTCTGCCTCTACCAGGATTTGATCCTCCGGCCAAGAGATGGGTATGTGAGGAGCTTGACCATTACACCATGGAGTCACACGCCCCATTAGCACTAGATGCTTGCCAGCGGCCCCACGGGTTGATTCTCTGGACGAAGAAAGCTGGCATACCTTCAAAATCACCCACACGATATACCAATGTCAGAGGTTGCATCGTACCAGATTACACAGTTCAACAAAAGCCAGTCTTCAGGCCCTGGTATAACTCTCTTTCCCCTCTCGTTGATAGCCCATCACACTAACTGTGAACACAAATTCCGCATGAGCGAGAACACGTCGTTTCATGGAATTATGATCAACGGTAGAAAGTACTTCCAAAAAGTCTGTTCAGAGTCTTCCTCGTCTCTTTCCTCAACGCAGTTGCTGATGCCAGCATTGCTGTTGTTCCTGCTGGAGGTACCAGTACCAAACTGACGAAGGAAAAATCTGACGAGATCGAGAATGATAAGCGCTCACTATATAGCTGCTCCCAGGGATGATAAGATGCAGATGACCAGAAGGGCGATCAGGAGCTTCGTCAAAGTATTCGATGGGCAGGATATCTGAGGTTGAAGAGGGCGGATCATGAGTGCGCTCAGGCTACCAGCGGAAACAACGCGCGTGTATTTACATAAGGAAGAGAGCAGAAAATTTTCAAAATTGTTAAAAATAAATTCACAAAATTTTCCTTAATTTTATAGTTAGGTTTAGAAGTTTTATGATCTTTTCTCTTCACTAAAGTGTTTAATATACTCTTTTTCTGATCCAGGCTTCATTTGCAGAAGGAGTGCTACGGACTGTTAATCGAGACTACGCCGAGCATATCTTGCTGACGACACTCGTACAGTCTGATATCTGCGCATGTCCCCCCGCATGATGTCCCTAATAATCCTGTTCTTGTCGCCGCTGTTGTCGCATTCTTTCGGTAAGCATAGACCAGAGGTCATCTCTATCGGGTTGTACTCCGAAACCGCTGATTTCAAAGAACACATTCTACCTGAGAATGAAAGCAACGCGCGCAAATCTTCGAATAAACTTCCGCTCAGAAAGTCCATGCGAGTAAATTCGGGAAGCTCTCATCGTTCCTAGCAGGAGCCTCGAGAATGAGACCAACATCCCATGAAACGCAGTTCGCAAATCTCTATGAAATACGTAATGAAGATCAATTTTGAATCTCAGTCCCTTCGACGATCTCCAGCGGCGATGAGAAATCCACCCAACGTATCAAATATTAATAAAGCTATAGACGTTCGCGCTGAACAGGAGAGATGGAAACCAGATAAAATTATGAAAATGAATTCGTCACGCCCGAAAGCGAATCAAATTACGCTCCTTAAAGTTGCCACCATTTTCTTGCACGCTCCAACTCACCGAAGCTCCTCGAGCAAACCCTTTCCCACTCGCCGCCATAACGACAGTCCAGTTCACAGCTCCGATCACAGTCCTCGAATCGGTGATCACTATAGTCAACCTAAGATACGCCTTCCAGAAAGTCACGACGCTTCACCGACCTCTCCACAGCAGCTTGCAACTGAATTCTGCAGTTTTATGAAGCACAGCTGGCGTTCTCGTTCATACCAAAACTTGAACTCATACGAGTCCGTCTGAGAGCTCCACTATTGCGCGCCTTTACCAACTTTCTTTATTACCATTTCCGTCCAAGCCGCCAGGCACTGGGCGCTGACGCCCTCGGCAGTTCTCTTACTCAGGAGTGCTACCGTGCTGAGAAGGGAAAGTCGAAAGCCGCTTCGTCGCAGTCGGTCAGTGATCATCAAAAAAAAGGCGGAGCGATGCAGGAAAATTTACGCTAATTTACAACAAAATTACTTTTTCGCTTCTCGGAAACAGGGTAAATCAAAACACATGCCGCGGTTACGTGAATACAACCTTCTGCTGCCGACCAAGTTTGTTGAACACCTGAGATGAACAGCTCGATAAAATTAAAATGACTTGCAACCAATGGCAGCAAGCTGTCTATCTTAACCTTCCCGTGATGGGCACTCAAGGTCAAATCCTGTGTGAAAGAAAAACGGCCCCCAAGAGAAAAATTTTCCCGACGAAAAAATTTTTTCAACAATTTTACGGCGCATGCTAATTTCTGCTCGCGCGTGAAACTAACATGATCGCAAAAAATGGTGTGACGACAACTCATCAATAATCTATCAGTTATCTCTAAAAATTCCCAATGAAACTTTTCCAGCCTATCCCAGATCCAACTAAAGCCGACCTCGATAGCCGCCTGATGAGCCTTCTGGCGTTCCTCCATAACCTGCTCGAGCAGCTCGTAGTGTCCTGAGGGGCATTATCAGCACGCATGCGCATATCTTAGTTTACCTTTAGTTCGGCGC
Organism: Perkinsus olseni; assembly: GCA_013115135.1. Lineage (NCBI taxonomy): Eukaryota > Perkinsozoa > Perkinsida > Perkinsidae > Perkinsus > Perkinsus olseni. The sequence continues at coordinate 40,016 of JABANP010000385.1, forward strand.
CCGTAAGCTGGGGGCGGGGGCGGTATCAGATTCGACAATGCCAGTATATGTCTGAAAAAATCAGAAAAAAACGAAAAAAAGATTTAGTGAAATATTTCCGAAAACTACATGCACTCTAATTCATAGGCGCCAAAATGAGATTTCTCTGGGAGGGCAACCTCCAGGAACATGCCCAGGCTGGATGGCCCAGCCAAGGTTCTGGGCCCTACTCATAAACTCGACGTCACAGAAGTTGTTCGTAAACGTCGGAGAAGTGACGAAAATAAATGAAAATCAAAAAAATACCTACACTGCTACCCTCAAATTTCGAAGGAATGGAAATGATTTTTCCTCACGGTGTTGGCATCAATGAATCTATTAGCGGTCTCCATCAAATCGAGCTCGTACATAAGGTCACGGTGTATGTGGCACCGCATGACAGCCTCAAGACGCGCTTGACCCATTGTCGACCGCAAAGAGTACAGCGGTACTCTCTATGCCCAAGCCTCTTCTATGCCACAGCGGTATAGATCGAGATAGTGTCAAGTGATAATGTTTGGCAGACTTCTCCCTGGCGTCGGCCCCAGCCTGCGGCCGTTGCCTTCGACCGATCCTGCAGGATCGGGGGGCGTGTGGCTCCTCGAGTCGCAACTTCTCGGCGTCGGCCACGATATCGGCGTATTGCCTCCCAGCGCGCACCACCGAATGCTGCTGTTCCCAGCAGCTCTTGAGCGTCAGACACGCGTGTTGGGCTGCTGATATGCTCACTGTTCGTCCCTGTATGAATTTATGAACCGGAAGCGCTTTCATAAAAAAATGTGCAATACGCGGAGACAAAAGCAAAAGGTGAAATCCTCGAACTTGGCGAGGAAACCACTCGATCTTCCCCTCATTTCGGCAGAGTTATCAGCATCGTTTATCATTGTCTCGAGCCAGTTGAGAATATTATCGTGGTTTTCTATAAGAGCCAGCAGAGCGCTACTCCGGAGCACCCAGCGAGTTGGGCAGACCGGCCGCAGTCGTTTCGCTGTCGTGTCATCGGCGTTAGGCTAACGCCGTTAGCGAACCCAGAGAGCGAAGCCATCCGTTTAGGGGAATCTCGGACAAAGGCCGAGAAAGATGCACAGACAGCGAGAACATCTTCGTAGGCGGCTCGGGACACTCTGTTAGGAATGCGCCCGATCCCGTCTTGAAGGGTTAAGTTCAGTCTATGTCCAACGCAATGAACAAAGCGGGCGCGGGGTTCAATGGAGCGTATTTGACTGGACAGACCACTATGCTTTCCACTCATTGTTGAGCATCCATCGTGCCCCTGCCCGCAAAGACCGCGAACATCAAGCTGGGCGCTGTTGATGAATCTAAGAAGATGCTCCTTCAGGTCAGCTGCCTTGCTGTTCCTGGTCTCGATGAGGGCGACAAATACCTCATGAACATCCAGGGTCTCGGTGCAGCAGTACCTCAAACAAACCGCGATTTGTTGAGACACTGCCGCATCTGTGCATTCGTCGCACAATATAGAATACCACCGAGCGCTTCGGACCCGACGGAGGAGTTCTTCTCTGATGCCATCTCCCAGCAACTATACGCATCAGATAGAACACTGCAGTCCTTGGCGGCGAAGTCGAGTAATCTCCAGAAGTTCGCATCACGGTCAATATGCCCGCGGATGGCCAAATCCTGGCCCAGCAGAAATTGCAGACAGAGCAGCACCTTCAAAAGAGCGCTAGAGTTGTTCTTGGACTGCTTTAGCGCCGCAGACGAAATTAATTGAGATACAGGAGCCGCTCTCGTCGCTGCTCTATTCCACTGTCTCTGGGCATGCTGGTGCAGGGATGTACTCTCATGGGTGGACAGCTTGCCAGCTACCTTCTTGGCCGCAGCGTTGAAAGTAGCGCTCGCAAGCGTGGCCTCTTTGACACGATGGGATGCAAGGAAGCTATTATTCGCCTTCGCCCACATACAGATCTTACAGCCGAGCTGATACTTTCCGTCGTCGGTAGTTGCTACGGCGGACAACCACGGAAAATTCTTGAACCATACGGCCCGCGGAGTCTGGTTGGGAGCTCTTTCAACCACCCGCGAGTGATGACCAGAATAGTCGGACTCATCGGGAGCAGAATCGTCGCCCTCGGAGTTCTCAGCTAACTCATCCTCGGCATCATTCTGTGCACCTTGCCCCTGGCCCTCCGCAATACCACCGGGAGCGATGGCGTCTGGAACATCCTCCACGGCAGCAGGTAAAGCCACCCCTCACGGTTGCGCTTCGTCGCACCGGCGAGGATTTTGGCGACCGCTTTTTGCAGCATCAACGGCGAACAGAGTTCAAAAGCGGCTAAGGTTGAGCGCTGCCTATACTTGAACCCTGCATTCCTCGAGTTCCTAATGCAAATCGGCCTTGGCTGTGTGTCCTAAGTGCCGCACTTAAAGTGCGCATGCTCGTAAAAACAGGCATTCCCACCTGCACGCAGACGTTCGCACGCATGTACACAGCCTAGGCTGAAGGGGTAGCCGCGCCCCCCGGGCTTGACACTAGAGGGGGCATCCGCGCCCCCTGCCCCCCTATGTTTAGCGCCTATGCTCTAATTTATTCACTAATTTTCAGAAATTATCGAAAATTTTCATTCTATTTTGGTTTCTTTTCTTGAAAAAACCGATTTTTCCCAGCAGCAGCCAGCGGAACACTCACTCCACTTGAGGGCTCATGGACGCTCCAACGCCCAGCCAAAATTTCGAGCGGGAAAATCTCAGCCGGATTTCCTTCACGCCAGATTTGACCTTTGGAGCGAAACTGCCAAGCACCTGAGGGCATGACGAATCCGATAATTGTACGGGACAAAAACCTCAACTGGAGAGATTCAGTAAGAAGATATTTGTCATATGTAGAGCGAGAGTCGACCTAGGATACTCCACAACGCACGCGAGCGAGCCTCGAGAATAGTAGCGGCCGTCACGATTCTACAACGATCAACCCGGCCCAGAAAAAGAGCGGCCGGCGGTTACAATAGGAAGATGGTCCTCTAGAATACTCCAGAACGTCTACGAGTCACTTTACAGTCTAAGAATCGACGAGTCCCTCCCCTATAGACAGCTCTGAACACGGCCGCGAGCGCCCAAAAATCACGTGAGGATGCAGCAATACTGATAGTGTTCTTTCGAAACTCAAAAGCTTTGAACGGCGAGTGAAAAGCCACGCGGGAAGCGCTCCTAGCTGAAAATGTCTACCATCACAGAAAAAATCACACAAGCCCCAGCCAGCCCGATTTTACTACTTCCATATGCTTTCCGTTACGAGGGTCCTTCTGATTGCACGCAACCATCCGGTAGAATCTCCTGCCTTTCTTTCCCATCAGCTGCAGCCGCAACCGAGGAGCCCTGAAAATACTAATCGGTCACGGGGGACGTAACCAAGCTTGCACCCTGTCTTCTTCGAAAAGTAGGGCAGAAACATCGACCGAACCAGGTTGGGTGATGACGCGAAGAACATTTACTTTGAAAAAATCCTGCCAGAATGTGAGTGTGCTCTTCTCTCACACTTAGTGCAGTGAGAAGGAAAATCATCAAAAAACATTCCACCAGCCTTCAATCGCGATAAACGCAAATTTTTGATGCCGAGGACGCCCTAACTCCCGTCGTGAAGCAGGTGCAGATTCAAAGAGCACCACCGCTTGATCGATGCCGAATCCCATAAAGGATTGGGCTATTGAAGTACCACACTCAATAAGTACCATTCAAAATACCATTCCACACCGCCAAGAAGGAGCCCCACATAAGTTTGCGCTGAGATCAGGAAGACCGGTGGCAAACTCCGCCCGGAGGCCAGGGAAATGACTGAGAAAATGCAAACCGTGTTATCGAGATCCTGTTCCATCACTGATCGGACCATCAAAGATGACTACCACCCGCCAAACCAACGCAAAATCGTACCACGGGAAATATTATAAATGTTAATTTTACGGCAAAAAGGGCTGGTCACTTGTACCTGAAAAAACGGAAATAATCTCAAGCCATTCGCCAAGCATTCGTCGTACTTTCCTAACAGTTGTTGAACACGATCGTCAAACTGTTTACACCGGGCGGGCATGCCCAGCTCGTAGAAAGGGTTCTTCATCACGTAGTCACAGAAGTATATAAATCTGCGAAAGGAGTGGGATGAAAAATCGACCGTAATTAATTACATCTGGGCTAGCAGCTCCTGGGCGACACTTTCGGGGAAGGCCGGGGCGCAGACGGCGAAGCCTTTAGTACCTGAGAGAAAATACAAAAAATAAAACTTAATAAAAATAGATAGATTTATCGAAATAGAAAAGAGGTCGTGCCGCGAATCGATCAGCCGGAGAGAAGGAGCTCGATCCGGGACAACACTGTCTCGTGAAAATACACAGCCATCGAAGCAGTGAAGTACAACGGGAAATCCACCCTTAATCGAAAATTCCCAAAAAATAATTATCGATTAATATATATTAATCTCAATTATATCAAACAATCAATATATTATATTATTATTTATTAAATTGATTATTAAAATCTAATATTTCCCTTCAATGTAATCGACGCTCCGAGTAGAAGCGTTGAATGTTTTTTGAAGTAAACCAGTTAGCGGAGCGAAGGAGCCTACCCGAGATAACGGTCATGCAGTGGACACTATAGGAGTCGCCGCGAATGGTCTTGATGCCTCTCGGGTTGAGGTACTCCAGTTTCGAGCCACCGCCGCCGGCTGAGCCGTGGCCGGATGCTGGGAGGGTCTGAGAGAAAGATTGTGAAGCTCAGAATCGATTCTGGAACCGCATGTAACGTGGGTGAGTATACAGTCCAACGCTTGCGGATCCGGGCTCAGTTAGGGACTCTCTGTAATGTTGACATGCAGTGCAATCAGACAGTTCGTCAAGAAGCTTCCCTCAGGGGTACATTCAACCAGAGAAGCTTCCTTTCCTCCTGGCAGCATCCGAGGTAACGCGTGGAAATCAATTTAAGAATCGACTCTTGAGTTACAGAATTACTCACTAGCGCTACTCGAACCCGCCGGAACGTGCATGGAAAGGTGATTGAGCCACGGGGATACTGCGAAGCAATCAACAGTTCGTTACTCCTAACTCCCCGTTCAGTGAGACTTGGAATCCATTCTGAAATTGATTGTTACACGGAAAATGCGGTACCACAATCTTCTATTGAATGACACGCACAGTACAGAGGTTCTAAGGCCTCACGTGACGACTGGAAAAGACACTTAGCAATTGTAATTCGACAACGGGAAGGTTCTCACCGGAGACAGGCTGGCTGCGATAGCGGAAAGCGTGTGGAAGGTGCTGCTCCAGCGTATCTTGTCGTTGGCAGAGGGCCGCTGCTCAGCCGTGAGGGACTCGTAGTCGTAGAGGAGGGAGCCGTCACGAGAGACGATGTAAAAGGCGAAGACAGACCGGGGGTTGATGGTACTGATGGTGGAGATGGAGAGGGAGGGCAGCATGCCGGCCCATGTTGACGAGAGGGAAGAAGAGGAAACCATGGATGAAACTTGAGCTACTTCGTATCATGCATGGATCGACCTAAGATACTCCAGAATCATATTGTCACTGGAGCTTGGTAGTTTCGAGACATGTTGAATCTCGATCTTGGGTCATTTTGTATCATGCTAGGATCAACCTTAGATACCCGATCCAGTTATTTGTATCTTGCACGGATCGACCTAAGATACCCCACGTAACTCGAGCACAAAGGTTGCCACAATTTGCAACGAAATTGAACATAATGCTCCTTTACCCTCTCCCCAATGCGAAGACTTCCTGAGCTATTCTCAATCATTCTAGGATCAACCTTAGATACCCGTGCCGATTACTTTGCATCATTTACGCATCAACTTAAGATACCCCGTCTAACTCGAGCACAACCCCTTCAATTTGAAATGAAAGTAAACATAATCAGAGCTTTACCCTCTACCCAATGCGAAGACTCCCTGAGCCATTCTGTATCTTGCATAGATCAACCTAAGATACCTCATCTAGTGCTTCACCCTCTACCCAATGCGAAGACTCCTTGAGCCATGTAGACCATCACAACCGAGCCCACAACATCCTGGAAGCAAGTCTCGCCCGGTCCAGCGCACGCCGAAGGATCGAGCCGCAAGAAAAAATAAAGAACGGGTGGGGTGATCAGCCCTGAAAAAGATCCAATTGTCGTAGATACGATAAAGACTAAAGCCAGGACGCCACCGAGGGTCGCATCGACTTCGCCGTGGAAGAGAATGGGGGAGATGACGAAGCCAGTGATGACGAAGAAGAGCACGCCCAGTTCAACCGAGAGCACACAACCGAGGAGGAACTCCTTGAAAGCGTGGCCCATCCATCTGTCTCTAGTAATGATACCGATTGAGATGGCTCGTGACATGTTGCTGCTGTTTTGTAGGGCGAAATTGCCGGCCACCGCGGCGACGAGGGAGTTGAGGGCGATGAAGAGGTTCGACTTCTCCTCACCGATGTAGGGCTCGAGAAGGGAGTAGCCGTTTGAGTAGACCAGAGCCGGGATGAGCTCGAGGAAAAGGGTGATCAGCAAAGCTGGTAATTTTGTGGCGCAGCGACGTAAAGTGCTGGCTGAATGGTACTTGACCGCGGAGTCGGGAGTATCTTTTATTCTGCGATGTGCAGGAGTGTGACCTTCAACCTCGGAGTCGGTGGTTGATTCAGACGCTGCTCGAGGGGAAGATACTTCGGAAGATGCCACTTCTTCAGCAACGTCGTTTCTCGCAGGCAACTGCATTATAGAAGTGCTATGCACTGACCAACTCAACTCGAACAGCAACGCACTGAAGATGTCGCGCGCCACGAAATTACTGTTCACGCGTGCCGTTTGATGTGTGCAATGCACGCCTCACATTCTGGGCCCCCATTGGTCCCAGTGCCTGATCGTGGCATGGGGGTCACTGACCAGCAAACAGATGGTCAGATAGAAACTGGGGCCGGGCTTGCCATCACTCATACATCCACTCCACGAGTGTGATGACCGAGGATGGCTCGACGGCACGCGTCCCCTCTTATCGCCCTCACCTTGTTCGTGTACCTAGTGTCAATCAAACATCAACCTTATTGTTTCTTATACTTATTACAGTATACTAGCAGGGTCGATAACTGATGTGCTCGCGTCGCATACGATGAGCCTCATCGACCGTTGCACTCCTCGCTGCCAGCGAGTCGCTGGGTTTAGCTATGGGCTGCGAAGGAGGTGCTCCGCGTATCACGCTGCTTGCGGAGGTTATCGCTACGGTATCTCTCCCTCCCCCGCCGATCGTTGTTTGCGCTCTCAATCCGTCTCACTTGGTCGGCGACCAATGGTGGCAGGGGACCGCTCAGAGTCGGCTATTGTATGTTTAAGGGCGATAGGCCTATAGACCTGTAATGCCTGGCAACAGACCCACACACACATTGAATGTGCGGCGCACTCACCCAAGTGACGCTTCGACCGGTTTTCCGGACCTGGTCTTCAACGAACGACGGATAATCCTACTGACTTTCCACGAAATCTTCCACGAGAATTGTTCACATTTCCCAGCCCAAATCCAAAAAGTCACCTCGTCCACGTTATACTGGGTGACATAAGACTGAAGCTCACGTTCGAAGGCGGTGAAGTTTGATTTACCAGGAGAGCATTCATCGAAGGGGTAGTCGTCTGTCCACAGTAATAGAGACATGCTCGTACCGTACTTTCTGGCACAATCAGCGATTTCATTGACCTTCGTGACATCTTTCACCTCCGAGTAGATAGACCCATTGAGCAGTAATGTGGCGCCCTCTAGGTAGAACTTGTTGACACCCCGGGAGAACATATTGCAGATATCATCGACCGGTAGTACCCACTCTTGACTACTGAAGGACACCATCGCCCCATCATTACGGGGGACCAACACGAAGAGGATAGCAGCGACGAAGCGCGGGCTGATGACCATCTAGGACAACACCAATAGCTGATCATGATAAGGATAGGGACCTCCTATCAGCATCGTGACGAACGCAGCGTTGCTGCGATCCAGGCAGGGCGTACAAATGGTACGGTCGACATAGTATCACAGAGCGTCCTGATACACTCAACTTCAATTGATCATTGACGTTGATGCCATCAACTTGATGGTGAATCGAGGTTGTACCGCAAAATATCATAATGATACCGTTACAGTTGTGATTCACTTGCAACACACGCCGATGATGGGCTGAACGTGATACCCACATTCTGAATATGATTTTCAGAGATATTCAGAGTATCTCACATTTGAGCTTCTCATAACGCGTGTAGCATATACCACTTCCAACTGTAGTGGACGGAGTGTCAACGGCTGACTGCGGGAAACGGTGGCGACCGTTCTAGGCTCTATTTCCTGCAGTTACGCATGATCTGGGACGCTGAAGGTTCGGCCGCAGTTGTGCCATTTGCTAGTGATGCCAGCCTAGCATCGCCGCACGACGTCACGCCTGCTGCCACCATCGCTGCGGCAGCGACGCTGCCTCCAGGTGATCTTTCTGTGAACGCCATTTTTAGGGCAGTCATTGGTGTGATTGCCAAATTGAAAACTCTATGTCCTGTATGCTAACCGTCAATCACTATCTCTTGCTGGCTTGCTCGAGAAATGTGATAATATCGTTCAGTCGCTGTGGTTGGCGGGCGAAGGAGCCGCACAAGCTCGTGCGTGCAAGTTGGCCAGCATTGTGACGCGACCGACTAGCCCGTAGCGGAAACAAGCCAAACTCTGTAGAATAGTCTTTGTTCGACCAGCATCGGGCATGACCTGTAACCGACATTTGTGACCTACAAGTTGACCATCAGCAGTATTGCTGATCTCGGCGATCTCATCCCCTTCAGTGACAAAGAGCTTCTGTCAAGCGGAAAACGGGTGAAATGCAGAAACCTAAGGAGAAAGTATATTTTCTAAGGAAGAAATCTCGCTCGCCCGAAAATACGCCGGCGCGTCGTGCGGCACGCGCGCGTACAGGACAGCAACTAAACGTTACTTCGGCTGGTAGGCGTTTAAAAAAAACCACGACCTAGTGGAGTACAGACCGTAACCCCCGTGAACCCGAAACCCGACTCAGGTCGACCTTCACCAAAAACCCGAAGGTGGTAGTTACGCGCGGGAAGCGTCCTTAGGAGGATGCAAAATCTCCTTAGAAAAGTGCAAAGTCTCCTTAGAAAAGCGCAAAGTCTCCTTAGAAAAATGCCGAGGGCGAGCGAGATTTCTTCCTTAGAAAATATACTTTCTCCTTAGTGAAAAAGTGAGACAGAACAAATGATGCAAGCGAACAAATAATACGTGACAGATTCTGCTCCTTGTCGTCCTGGTTCGACCGTCGATGAAACGCTTTCGGATTTACTTCGGCAGAGAATGGTATAGTGATAAGCCTACGCCACCCAGAACTGAACTCGTGGCATTGAAATATGAAGAAAGTGGTCAAGAAGTAGTAAGAATTACTAAATAAATCACTATGATTCGACCTACAGCGAGTCATCTACGGCCCGACTAACTGAACGACTATTGAAACGGCCATCGCTCGGCCCGAGCAAAACAGAATAAAATCGGCCATCTCCCCGGGCCACATAAAAGATACGCTCAACTTGAGCGGCTCAAGCGATCCTCCTAGAAATACAAAACTGATCCCCGATTAGCACCAGCAACTGCAGCAGCTACTATCAGCAAGTTGCTGACAGCAACCTCGACACAGATTCTGCATTCCGTAACGCATAAAGTAAGAAGCATATGAGAGGGGAATTTTTTTGAACTAAACGCAGCCCACTCACACCGACAATTAAGTGCCACTGCGAGAGGGAAGCTGATGGCCAGTAGGGCTTGAAAAGGTGAAACAGAAGTCTAACGAAAGAAGACTCCGTCTAGGATTCTCCACCGTAGAACCCTCGAACATTCTACTTCGGTCAGAAGCTCAAAGAATCTGGTAAATAGTACAGAGCAGCATAAAGCAAAGAAGAGCAGCTGTCGACGGGCGTGTCCCAAATAATGGAACGTAGCGAGAATCCACGCAGCCCTTTTTCCTTGATGATGTTAGTCTTTTCATGAACTTGTTTCTGAGACTGGTATATATAGCCGTGGAAGGAGCCATTCGAGAATCGAGATGCGCCCTCCCTGATCAGTTCAAAGTAAGCCATAGGAATGAAGGTCAGCTCGTTGAACCCATCGGTGTCGGTCTGAAACGATGCACGACAGGTTATAGGGCATCTCACTACTTGCGAGCCACGCTTACTGCAACGCTCCGACTCCCGCAACTTACTGAGAGCTCTATTTGATGTGGCGGCGCTCCGTAGGTGAGGAGACGATGAACGACATCGCGCGCGAAGCCATCATCAATGGTGCGTTTGTCGTGGAGACCTGGATATCCGAAGTGAACCGAGATGGTGTCGAAGTATTTCCCAACGCTGGCGCTCTTTATATACTTCCACAACGGCGAATCTGAGGGCTCCACTGAAAATCTGAAGACACACGAGGCCTCATCACGCCAGAACCACTCTGAGCTTTCGGTCGACTGCCCGTCCCGGAAAATGACGGCTTCTGAGAAGCGCCCGTACTCTGAGTACGGTACTCACCCAAGTGACGCTCTGACCGGTTTTCCGGACCTGGTCTTCAACGAACGACGGATAATCCTACTGATCTTGGTCGAGATTTGCCAGAAGAATTGTTCACAGTTCACAACCGGGCCAGCCCAAATCCAAAAGGTCACCTCCTCTACATCATACTGGGTGATGTAAGACTGAAGCTGATGCTTGAAGGTGTCGAAGTTGAATTTACCAGGGGAGCATTCATCGAAGGGGGATTCATCTGTCCACAGCAATAGAGACATGCTCGTACCGTACTTTCTGGCACAATCAGCTATTTCATTGACCTTCGTGACGTTTTTCACCTCCGAGTAGATAGACCCATTGAACAGTAACGTGGCGCCCTCTAGGTAGAACTTGTTGACACCCCGGGAGAACATATTGCAGAAATGGTCGGTCGGTAGTACCCACTCTTGACTACTGAAGGACACCATCGCCCCATCATTACGGGGGACCAACACGACTAGGATCACAGCGAAGAAGCGCGGGCTGATGATCATCTGGGACAACACCAATAGCTGATCATGATGAGGGTACGTTGCTTCTCCGTTGTTGCTCATAGTCAACGCAAGGCGAGGAGGAGTGTGAAGTCTCTCTACCTTTCCTTCCAAGCCTACTCTCTCGAAGGGAAATTTCCCTGGGGAATATGCTATACACGCATGCGCAAGACGATCGGCGCATAACGAGTGACAAGATAGCGGCCTTCTTTCAGAATCGTGCCGAACGCAGCGATGCTGCGTTCTCGGCAGGACGTACAAATTGTACGGTGAAATAGTATCAAAAAGTGCCCTCATCCACCATCATTATCATTGGTCTGATTCTCTAACGATAAACGTCGATAGTGTATTGAGCTGGACATGATATCCACATTCTGAATATCTCACTTTCGAACTTCGCATAGCGCATGAAGCATATAGTACTTTCAACTGTAGTTGACATGCGGCTGACGGTTGACTGCGGGAAATAGAGACGAGCGCTGTAAGCTCTACTTCCTTCAGTTACGCTGCGTAACTCGTAACTTACGCATGATCTGCGGCGCTGAGGGTTCGGGCCCCACATATCCTATTTGCCAGCAATGCTAGCCTTCATCGACGCAAAGTGTCACGCCTGTTGTATCCATTATTGTCTCCTAATGCTGTCTCTATGAAAAACGTTCATTGCAATGGGAGGAGCAAGGCGAACACCCACGTCAGGAGAACCAAGGACGACGTTCGCCTTGATGACTCGGTCTACCTCGTCTCCTCCCAACGTTAGCGGCTCACCGTTGATCGGGCGACCGTCAGTTGTATGATCCATTCGAGGCACGCGAATGGCATACGACAGGGAGACCGGCACGCTCGGGGCGAGCGCGAAGAGCGCCTCGCACGCATGCGAAGACTGCATCGGGGTCTCGCTAGTAGGCTCCTAAGAATCAAGCTCTCCCTCCCCTATCTCTCCCACCCCAAAGTCACTGAGCACCCGTTCCCCGGAGAATCGAGGACGACGTTCGCCTTGATCACTCGGTCTACAAATCTGTAGAATAGTCTTTGTTTGCCTAGCATCG